>RJWH01010520.1:0-16396 GCA_004363575.1 Solenodon paradoxus
GATTTCAGCTCAGAGAAATTGCTTTTGGAGTTCTGGTCTCCAAAAACCTCAAGAGATCAATGTGTATTTTTTAAGCCACTGGGTTTGTGATGATTAGTTACAACTGCCATAGGAAATCAATGCAGGGTTTTCCCCCACTTAGATATTCTCAGCAAAAATGAAGTTCCAGAATTTAGGTGTAGATCGTTACTACACTTGAACAACAATAGATGGACACTTCAAAACCAGGGAAAAAGCTTTGTTTTTAAAGACCTATTGCTTTGTTTTTCAGTAAATGTGGTGTGCAATGGAAAACTAAACTTATTGCTAATACAGAAACCACTCTAATTGAACAGTCTGAAGAAATGAGGCTCTAGTTTTGAGAAGTGTCCAGCCAGCCTGAAATATGCCAAACCAACCACAGGTGTGTGACTTACACCAGGAAGTGTAATTTTTTAAAGGATATTTTGGATAAATACGACTAAACTCCTTCCAAGGTTGTTAAATTTCCACTCGAAATTCTTTATAAAAATTAGAAAGCAATACATGATTTACTGATGAGCAGTTACATTAAATTAATTAAACGAGGAGGCCATTAGACCAAGGTAGTTCTAATATCTTAGCAGCCAACATAATCAAACTAAAACCTAAGCCTGTAGTTGCTACTAGGTTCAGAAAATCAAACCTAAGGACAACTGATTACAGTCACCTTGGTTTTTATAAGTGAGGCAAACACTTAAGCTGTGTCCTATAAAATAATTTCCTTGCTAGCCTTTCACCTTTCTCTATGAACATCATTTCCCTTGCTCCTATTGGGCAAGGGCCAACGCAAATCCATTTTTTCTCAACTAAACTTTTAAAATTGTAATATGCCTTGGTGATCCCCAGGGGAGCAGCGGTTAGGTCAATTGCCTCTGAAGGAGCACAGGCCCTGGGGTGGAGTTCCACGCCTGGGGGTGGGAAACATCAGGTGTGAACAACTAAATACAATAAATAAAAATGTTTCTTCCTCTTCTCTTTTCCTGCCTGCCATTTCCACCTCATTTCTGCCTGCACCTTTCAGTTGAAAAAAAAAATTAATGTGCCTCATTTTATATTTTAATTGTCCCTTTCGGATAAATATGTTTATGAATCTGATAGATTTCAATGACTCACAATGCTATGGATTCACCATTCCTTTAAGAATTTGTCATTTTTTTCACTTCGGATACTATGTGGGCAGCTAAAAGAGCAAACTTAACTTCCTGATAATGACAGGATGGCATACACATCACATATCCGGCATCAATTAAATTTCCAGGATGATACATTCACTTTATCTAGAAGTCAACTTGGATGTTGGTGGGTCATTTGTAATTAAAAAATGGAGGGAGTTCATATGAAGAATACAAAAATAAAACACCATTTAATGAAACAGGTGTTCCCTTGGAAAGAGCTGTTGGACTTGTGTTGGGGAGTGAAACTTTATTTTTCAAAAAGCTTGGGTAAGTCAAAAATGACTGACTGCATTAAGGGTCAATTTAATGGCCAAAATAGAAGGCTACTAAAAATAAACAACTAGCCCTACAAGCAAGTCATAAATTCTCTATGAGTATGTTTTGTAAAAGAAGGAAATAAATACCTGCAAATTTTTTGTTTGGGAAGTGTTTTGGTTTTGTTTTTGCAAAAACATTTAATATGCACCCTGGAGACTAATTACCTCCCTTGCATTTCCTGGTTACAGACTACTCCTAAGTTTTATCTATGTTTTAACATCCATTTTGTAGCATTTATTCCTGTCTTTTAGTCATGTATACAAATATTGCAGTAAGGAGACATATGCATTATATGTGCAGTAAGGATATAGAGCAATTTGCTATGCCGACAGACAATATTTAAGTCATTTCAAGTTATTAAAACTTATAAAAGCAAATCATTTGCCCTTTCTAGGCCCACTAAAAATCACTTTCAGCAAAGTGATCTTAGAGGAGCCAAGTTCCTGAATTAGTAAGTTTATACTCCCCCAAAGGGTATTTAGTAACTCAGCACATCTGCAATTTCTAAATTACTGCCGTTATAAACAAAGATGGAGATAACTGTCAGCCACAATCTAATAGCTCTCTAGACAATTGTCTATTCCATTTTATCACTGGATGATATCTTTATGGTGATTCTTTATATCATGTAATAGGAAGAAAGAGGTGCAGTAACAAGATAGGAGCAAGTCTCTCTTGTGTGATCGGAAAGGCAAGCTCTCTCTAGTGAGCACCCCTGAATCACAGATCTAGTCTCAGAAAATCTAGATCATCAATGTTAATAACCAAGAGTCTTATTTAAATTAGTACCCACTGGACTACTTGGGAATAAAACAAAATTGAACATTTTAAAAAGGTAGTATTTACTGAGGTAACTTTGATTTATAAAATAATATAAACCCATATGAGCAGGTTCACCATTCCTTGAATATATGCCAACACAGCCTGCCCACCACCAAATTATCAAAGGTCCTCCTG
The DNA here is from genome assembly GCA_004363575.1 of Solenodon paradoxus. NCBI lineage: Eukaryota > Metazoa > Chordata > Mammalia > Eulipotyphla > Solenodontidae > Solenodon > Solenodon paradoxus. The sequence continues at coordinate 2,472 of RJWH01010520.1, forward strand.
CACTGTCCATTGGACCCCGGCAGCACTCACTCGCATCTCTGACCATGTTCCCATTGGCAACCTTAGTTCTATTGTCAATGTCCAAGAGTTCGTTTCATTTAGTCTGTTACTTTGTTGTTGTTGTTGTTGTTTTTTTTTGTATTTCATATATGAGTGAGATAATCTGGTATTTGTCTTTCTTCTTCTGACTTGTTTCACTTAGCATAATCCCCTCTAGTTTCATTCATGTTGTCACAAATGACAGGATTTCATCTTTTTCTTTTTTACAGTTGAGTAATATTCCACTGTGTGTATCTACCACAGCTTTATCCATTCATCTGTTGATGGGCATTAAGGTTGTTTCTATTTCTTGGCTATTGCAAATAATGCTGCAGTAAACATTGAGGTGTACCTATCTCTATAAATTAGTGTTTTTGTGTCCTTTGGGTAACTACAAGGGGAATGGTGGAATCATATGGAATTTTCATTTTCAAGTTTTTGAGATATCTCCATTCTGTTTTCTATACAGGTTGTGCTTATTTACACTCTCAACAAAAGTGTAAAAGTGCACCCTTTTCTCCGCATCCTCACCAGAATTTGTTGGTTCCAGACTTTTGGATAATAGCCAGCCTTTCAGGTGTGATGTGATATTTCATTGTTTTGATTTGCATTTCCCTAATAACAAGTGAGGAAGAACATCTTTTCGTATGTCGGCCACGTGTATATCTTCTTTGGAGAAATTTCTATCTTGTTCTTCTACAGCCCATTTTTCAATTGGGTCATTGGTTTTTTCTATTGTTGAGTTTTATGAGTTCTTTATATATTTAGATATTAAGCCCTTGTCAAATACATAAAATACAAATATCTCCCCCCCAGTAAGTTGTCTTTTTATTTGGGTGATGGTTTCTTTCACTGTGGAAAAGCTTTTGGTTTGCCGTAGTCCCATTTGCTTATTTTTATTTTTGTTTTACCTGCCACTGGAGTTGAGTCTCCCAAAACCTCTCCAAAAACAGAGGGCTTTTTGATAGTAGGCTCCTGTGATGAAGAAATTAAACCCATTAGACAAAGGACTGGAAAAATGGTTATTACCACTTAGCAACATGGAGAGTAGTGCTGAGAATGATCAAGGATCCTCAAATTAGAATGGAGTCGAGGGATATTGAAACAAACATTGGGTTTTGTTGGCAGGGAGAAAGGTAAGGTCCGGTTGGTTATCACTCAAAATCCTATGGTAAGGGTCAGAAAGCTTTTACTGCAAATGGCCAGATAGTAAATTGTTAGGGTTTTGTGCACCAGAAGATAAAACAAGGCTATTATAGAGATTTTTATATAATGAGAGGGAGAACAAATTTCTACACTTTCAGTGTTCAGTAATAATGATTCTCATTAAATAATGATTTCTCATTCAGAAAAATTTTGATCAGAACCCAGAGCTAAACATTTCTAATAAAGCTCTACAGTTGATACATTATTGAACTTCAGCATCATAGGGCAAGTCAGAGTTTCTATTTCTGAAAAAAAGAAATTACGGAATTGTTAGTCACTATATCCAGAAGAGTCTCCTTGTTCAATAGCACAGGATATATGTAAATATTTTCTGCAAAGTACCTCCTGATGAATAATGGAATGGATAGCCATAGACTATAAACACTATACATTTTTGCGAGTTTTGCAAATTTGTTCAACTAAGATTTTTATTCTGTTCCACACATATTCTTTAATCAGCTGCAAAACATCCTTGCATATTCTACTTCAGGTTGTTCTGAACTAGTGTTTTTTTTCCAACTTCTTTGAAAATACGTGCTCCTGTAGCTGTTCCACACAGACTATACATAAGGGCAAATTCTTCAGTCCCTTCAATCTTATCATTGCCTTCTCAAACAGACAACATTTAATAAACATTGATAACATTTGTCAACTCGAGACCACTTAAATTCATTCACTCGTTTTTTAATTGACTATTGGTGTTTTTCCAATATCCTCAACATTTTGAGCAACTGTTCTTCCCCAAAGGCCATTTGTTTTAAACAAGTTTATTTTCTTGTGACATATTTCTTCAGCTGCTATAATCAAACATGATTTAACAAACTTGCTATTACTAAATGATTTAAATGGCTAAGAAATGAGCCACTTGAACAATTGTTTTCATGAAATTATTTGGCTGTGAGGCAATATGTCTTTTAGATTTTTTAATTTTTTTCTGACCATTTTCTGTGAGTTGGGAATACTGTGATGAGTGCTTGGTTTGATAATGTTGAAATAAGTTGCATCCATTTAGCACAGCTTGTCAATGCATGATAAACACAATACTTTTCTATCTGCTCTCTGCCCTCAAATTTATATGTTGAAGCTCTAACCCCTGATGTGATTGTATTCGGAGAGAGGAATTTGAGGAAGCAATGGAAGTAAAACGATGTCTTAAAGGTGAGGTCCTCATCCTGTGGGATTAGTGGCCATATGACACAGAGATCAATCTGCTCACATGCATGCACATAGAAAAAGTCACGTGAGAACATGATCAAAAAGTGACCATCTGCAACCCATGGAGAGACCTCACACTAGATACTCACCTTGTTGGTTCTTTGATCTTAGACTTTGTAGTCTTCAGTAATGTGAGAAATTAACTTCTGTCATTTAAGCCACACAGTTTGTGGTATTTTGTTACAGCAGCCCACGCCAACTAATACACCATCTAATTAGAAAACCAAATAACTCACACTCTACGTACCTTAAGAGTATGACACTTTAATTTTTTGATTTTGACATGATGGATGCACAATGGTATTTTAAAAAAAACACATCACAGCGTGAAGTTATGTCTGACACTTTAAATGTTGTAGAATTGCAAATGCATCACTGCAATTTATAGTGCACTAAGCAGCAATGTGAAGAAATGAGGGAACACTTTTCTTCTCTGTGGCAACTATTCAACTCTGCTTTTATAACTCAAAAGCAGCTATAGATGACCCATAAATAAATGAGTTAAGTTGTGTTCTAATAAAATTCATTGGACATAGAAATTTGAATTTATGAATTTTACATCTAGAAAGGTTTTTCTTTTTCTTTTTTTAGCACATTAGAAAAGACAAGAAATTTTACTAGAGCAAGGGAGTTGACAATTCCTTGTTTATGACACCAAAATTTGTCGAGAAGAAATAGATAATGGAACTATATCAAGTTAAAAAATCTCTGTGCATCAATGCACACAAGAAAAAGGCAACCAATAGAATACATTGGCAAATCACAGTTCCGATAAGGGCTATAACATAAAGAACTCCAACCAAAAATAATTTACAAATAACTGGTTAAAAATGGGCTAAGTACTTGAGCAGCTGTATCTCCGTAGATGATACACAAATGAATAACAAGCATATGAAAAAATATAAAGCATCACAAATCATAAATACTAATCAAAGTCAGTGATTTATCAATTCACACCTATTAAAATGGTTTCTCTTTGAAAAAATAAAAAACTAAGTAGTGTTGGTGAGGATGTGTAGAAACTGGAACCCTTGTGTACTACTAGATTGTAAAATGGTGAAACTACCATGGAAAAAATATAGTAGTTTCTGTAAAAATAAAATCAATAATCCCATTTCTGGGTATGTTCCAAAACAACTGCAAACTATCTCAAGGAGTTGTTTGGACACCCATTTTCATAGCAGCACTATTTGTAATAGCCAAGTGGTGGAAGCAGCCCAAGTGTCCACGGATGGATGAATGGATAAATAAAATGTGGTATTCAGTTGTGATCACTAAACATGCTGAGAATTGTGTCATTAGGCAACACTATCTTTGTTAGAATGTCATAGAATATAATTACACATACCTAGATGGTATACCCTAAGACCGACCTAAGCTGTATACTATAGCCTATTTAGATCACCATTATATATCAGTCTGTCATTGACTAAAATATTGTTAAATAACAAATGACTGTGTAATTACAATGGAATGTTATTCGACCTTAAAAGGGAAGGACATATTCTCATCTGCTACAATGTGGATGAATCTTTAAAATAGTATGCTAAGTGGAATAACCAATCACAAAAAGATAAGTGTATATCACTTAGATGTGAAACATGGTCATATTAGTAAAACAGAAGGTAGAATGTTGATGACTAGGATAAGGAGGAAATGGAGAGTTATTGTTTAATGGATATACAGTTCAGTTTTGTAAGACGTAAAAGTTCTGGAGATTTGTTGCACAACAATGTAAATATACTTAATACTTAACTGAACTATACATTTAAAAATGGTAAGGAAGGTAAATTTTAGGCCATTTTTACCACAATTTAAAAATGTCTGTGTGCCATATAAGACAGCAGTCAGACTTGACCAGCAAATGAGTTTGCTAACCCTTTTTGACCCAGCCTCAGAAAAGTTCCATACTTGAGGGAACTCTAAACTGCAGGAATCGTGTACCTTTGGAGAACTTAATGAAACACCTGCAACATGAGGAGAAAAGTTCCCTTTCCTCTTAGAAAAATTAGCAGTACATACACTGGTAGAAAGACTAACAGTATTGGAACGGACACTATTTATTTCTATCATGGTATTCTTTCATTTCTTAATGATATTCAGGATAATCGATGTGTATACAACATCAACACTGCCATCAGAATTCTAGTACCCATCACCACAATTAATTTTACTCTCTCAACTGAGTTTCTCCCTCCTCTATAATCTGAGCACCAATAAACATAGTCTTGCATCCCATAAGTGTTATCCTTTATTTTCTTTCTTTATATGGAGTGGTCGATATTAAGAAGAGGCTGGATATCGGATGGGATGAAAATGTGGGCAACTATAGAAAAAAAATATGTGAATTATGATTAATTTGAGAGCCTGGATGAGGAAGAAGTGGGAGCGTGGACACTGACAATCCATTGCTCACCTAACTGCGAGAATGGTGTGGTTTAGGTGAGTAAGAGTTAATGCATTCATTCACTGTGTAAATTAAGGCAAGCAAATTTCCCTTGCTTTATCTATAAAGAGAGGAGGATTAAACAAGATCCCTACATGCCTCTCTCAGCTCTAAAAATCAGGATACTCTACCTCACCAAGTTAACAAAGTGCCAGTGATTTTATCCTTTCATTTGAACAACTTTAAAGACCAGTGATATTCTAAACCTCCTATTGGATTGATACTGTTTTGTTTACTCTAGTAAGTAGGGGCAAAAAGCTAGTTACAGTCCAAAAAGTATTAATTAACACCATTTCTACAGCTGGTCCTTCTCTTGACATCTCAAACCTTCCTTCCCCCAGGGAACCTGAGGAAATACTGTAGACAGGAGAGGGAATTGGAAGTAATTGTTAACTCTAGCTCCTTAGTCCCAATAGCAGCTATCTCCTGTTAAAAATCTCTAAAGCCAAAGAAGCAGATAATTTATTTAGAGGAATAATAGCAGGAATGAGGGAGACACCCTCCCCACATCACCAACAAGAAGTTGCCTGAGGACTCTGCCCCTGCTCCAGAGAGTGCCAGTTGGTTGCCTGAAGTCTCTGTCCCTGTGCCTGAAGAGGGCCAGTGAGGGAGATGCCCAGTCTGACTACCAGCCATAAAAACTGCCTGTGACCGCTCCTCCTGCACAAGGGGACCCAATGTCCACAACTACCACACTGTCTACAAATGACCACTGCAGCCACCACCTAAGAAGTAAATAAAGGATAAAGAAAAAAATAAATTTGCAGGGCCAAATACAAGGCAAAGAAGCAAGTCATTCCAAAATCCAAAATCCTCCCCCAGCATTAAAAAAACCATGAATGTCTCAAGGAGTGGGAGATACCAAGAGCTCCTCAGAGGAGAAATCTAGTGAATAAATAAGCTGAACAAAGAATTCAGAGTGATAGTTATGACGAAAACAATAACAACAAAGAAATGGCTTGCTGGAGGCAGAATTAGCTACCAAAAGGCAAATACAATACCTTAAAAAAACAGGGACAAATCAAAACAATTACTTCCCCCAAGCCCAGCCAGAACTGCTAGATATGAAAAGTATAATGAATTAATTGAAGTTAAACATAAAAATCTCCATAAACAGGATCAAACTTACATAGAAACAAATCTCTGAAATTGAAGAGAGGAACACAGAGGCAACCCTCATGGAAGAAGAGAAACAAAATTGAGAGGAAAAAAAAAAAAAAAACCTGTAAGAAATATCAGACACCGAGAGAAGAACAAACAATGATGACACTAGGATCTCTGAAGAAGAGAGGGAGAAAGGAGCAGAACACATGCTTTAAGAAGTAATAGTAGAGAATTTCCCACATCTGTCACAAAAAGTAACCATGGAGGTCCAGGAAGCAAATAGAGCAACAAAAAAAATGAAATGCATAAAGAACTAATCCTAGACACATCATAATAAAACTAGCAAAAGTCAACAATGAAGAAAAAATTGTCGAGGCTATTAGAGAAAATAGAAACATGACCTATAAGGTCAAAGGTATATTCATCAGACTATCATCAGAAGTCTCAGCAGGAGACTTATAGGCCAGGAGAGAGTGGAACCATATATTCAAAATAATAAAAGACAAAAACTAGCAGCCGAAATATTCTAATCTGCATAATTATAATTCAAGTATGGTGGAAAAATTATCTTCAACAAAAACAAAAGTTCATGGATTTTTCTACCAGTAAGAAAAATTTCTTCAAAAATATTGAAAGGAGTATTATAACAGGTAGAATAAAAAGAGAGATTCACCAAACCCTGAGAATAGTGATAAACAGTAAAATAGTATCAGACAAAACGAGAGGACCAACAGGAGAGAACAAAAATACTAAAGGGGAATAGAAAAACATGGAATCTATAAGAATATATAAAAATGACAAAACATCAACTCATAAAATACTATCTAGAGAGATAAAGTTAGAGGTAATTCACACAGTATCCACAAAACACAATCCTAAAAAGTTACACAGCTGGGAAGAAGACAAAACAGATAAAATCAACAACAAATGCTACCCAGAGAAAAAAGCAAACAAAAACAAATAGGAAATAAAAAAACAGACACTGAAAACAAAGAATCAAATGACAGCAATTAAGCTCTATGTATCGGTTATCACCCTAAATGTAAATGGACTGATTGCACCAAACAAAAGACAGAGATTGGGTCCCTGGATGAAAAATATGATCCATCAATATCATGGCTACAAGAAACTCACATCAGACACCCTAAGGACTGAGCTCATATCAGATCCAAGACAAGGATACTTTCAAAGTGAAAGGCAACAGAAAAACATATCAAAGTAACAGAGATGAAGGGAAATCGGGAACTTCATTACTAATATTAAACAAGATAAAATTCCAACTAAAAATGGTAACAGAATAAACTAGAGGAAAAGAAATTAAGAAAGAAATACCATTCACAATAGCTCAGCAAAGATACAAAACCTGGGAATAAACTTAATGAAGGAACAGAAAGTCCTCTACCATGAAAACTATAAAACTTTAACAAAAGAAATGGAAGAAGACATAAAATATGAGAGAGAAACTAGGAAGATGGAGACCACAGCTAAACCACAGATCCAGGACTCCGCATTAGAGCCACTGAAGTGGGGTGGATGTGCAGCAGGAGGCAAATGGCCTGAACCCAGTGGGGAGGCAGTGAGGAGCCTGCCCAGTGGGGCCGGGACGTGGAGGAGGAGAGATCATCTTGGTGCGGGGTGGAAGGAGAATCGGCACCCCAGGGACTGAGCTGGAGCCCGTGTGGGGAAATTAAACTGGGCGCCAGTATAATCAAAGGCAGCTAGTGAAATTCCCAACCCCTAGCCCCTCCCACCACCATTTTGCCAGAGTCTCAGGATCCACCCACCAGATAGCCTGTCCACTGGATATCCCACCCCTAGGATTAAAAGAAGAAGGTAGTCTCCCTAAAGGGATTAAATCTGAACACTACATACTAGTGCCATCCTGTGGATAGAGGCGGTATTGTCACCTGATTGCCAATTGTGGGCCAGCAGCAAGGGCTCACCCAACAAAACACCATCATTTCAGGGAAACCAAACTCACAGAAATATAAACAGAATGATGAACAGAGTAAAGGCACAGAGAAATATACGTGAAATGATGGCTGAATAACAACCCAAGGGAAAATCTGAATACCGTTGCTGTATGCAAATTACCTGGAGATGAATTTAGGTAATAGTGATTACCATACTCATGGGTATCCAGAAGACAATAGAGGAGGTAAAAGAGAACATCAAAAGGGAATGAAAAGAAAAAAAGCAAGATATGAAAAAATGAACAATATATGATAGCTGAAATAAAGAACTCAATAGAGGTACTCAATAATAGGATCGAACAAGCTTCTAATAGAATCAATGATTACAAAGATAGGGTAGAGGAACTCACTGAAGCAAACAAGGAGAGAGATAAAAAATGAAAAAATATGAAGACAGCATTCAAGACCTCTGGGATAACATCAAAAGAAAAAGCACTTGCATCATAGGGGTCCCTGAAGAAGAGAGAGAAAAGGGGACATAAACTATATTTGAAGAAATAATAGATGAGAACTTCCCAAACCTGAAGAAAGAAGCAAGCCTCCAGACCCAAGAAGCTCAGAGTTCCTAATAGAAAAAACCCAAACAGAAATACACCTAAATACGTTGTCATCAAAATGTCAAAAACACAAGATAAAAAAAGAATGTTAAAAGCAGCCAGAGAAAAATGTGTCACATATAAAGGAGCCCCCATAAGACCGTCAAGGGATTTCTCAACCGAAAGGGAATGGCATGATATATTCAAAGTGCTGAAAGAAAGGGATTTTCAATGTAGGATACTATACGCTGCAAGATTATCATTCAGAACTGAAGGAATGATAAAAAGCTTTTCTGATAAGCAAAAGTTAAAGGAATTCATCACCAGAAAACCAGCTTTGCAAAATAGTAAAGGATGCTCTATAAAGTGTAAAGAAACCCCACATAAAAACAGTAAAGTAGCCAATACAAAAAGTGGGGAAGAAGAGAAGAAAACAAAGATGTGGATAGTTAGAATGAGTGGAAGACTAATCTGCATTCAAATAAAAATAAGAAATAAATATAAAACTATTAATGCCAACTTCAGGGTAACTTCAAAATATATCCCCAGGGAAAAAGCAAAGAAGAACCCCAAAAGGGAAAACAATCAAATCGTAACTGCACCCATCTGGCCTAAGGAGAGAAAGAGAAGAGCAAAGGCATTGTCTGAAGCGACGTAAGGAAGACAAACTACAAAATGACATTAAGTAGCTACATATCAGTAATCACCCTAAATGTCAATGGACTGAACTCTCAAATCAAATGATGCAGAGGGACCAAATGGAATAAAAAGCATAACCCAACCTTATGTTACATTCTGGAAACCCACCTTCTTTCAAAAGATAAACAAAGGCTCAAAGTCAATGGCTGGAAGACAATCCTACAGTCTAATAACAATCGCAAAAGAGCAGGAACAGCTATACTCACATGAGTAAAAACAGACTTCCATCTAAAGAGCATAACAAAAGACAGAGATGGACACTATATACATATGGCTGAAATCATAGCAAGCTCCTTCTCTGACCACAGTGGCCTAAAACTAGAAATCAACCACAAAAAGAAAGCTGGAAAACTCCAAATTGATTGGAACCTAAACAATATGCTTCTGAATGATTCTTGGGTAAAAGAGGAAATCAAAGAGGATCTTTAGAAATACTTAGAGACAAATGAGAATGAGGACATGAGCTACCAGAATCTCTGGGATGCAGCAAAAGCAGTAAAAAGAGGAAAGTTCACCACAATTCAGGCCCATGGCAAGAAACAAGAAAAATCATAAATAAACGAGCTAACTCTACATTTAAAACAGAGAAAGAACAATTAAAGAAAAAAATCATCAGAAGAAAGGAAATAATCAAATTTCCAGCAGAAATAAATGAAATAGAAAACAAAAAGACAAGTCAAAGATCAAAGAAACCAAAAGACGGTTCTTTGAAAACATAATCAAAATTGACAAACCATTGGCTAGACTCATAAAGAAAAAGAGAAAAAACTAACAACTGCAATCAGAAATGAAAGGGAAGCAGTTACAACAGATACCACAGAAATTAACATCATGAGGGAACTACTATGCCAACAAAGTGGACAACCTTGAGGACATGGACAGAGTTTGAGAAAAATAAAGTCTACCAAGACTGAACCTGGAAGAAATGGAAAACCTGAACAGAAAAATCACAAGCAAAGTAATTGAAGAGGTCATTAAAAGTTTCCCTCAAAATATAAACCCAGGACCAGATGGCTTTTCTAATGAGTTCTACCAAATCTTCAGAGAAGAATTAACACTACTCTTCTCAAACTCTTCCAAAATATTGAAGAACAGGGAACAATCCCAAACACTTTCTATGAGGCTAACATCTCACTGATAGCAAAAACTGATAGAGATGTCACCAAGAAAGAAAGTGACAGACCAATATCTCTAATGAGCATAGCTGCAAAAATTCTCAAGAAAATATTAGCAAACCGAACCAACAATGCATCAAAAAGATCAACCACAGTGACCAAGTGGGACTTTTCCCAGGGATGTAAGGATGGTTCAAAATACGTAAATCTATTAATGTCATATACCATGTCAACAAGAGCAAAGAGAAAAAGCAAAGGATCCTATCAATAGATGCAGAGAAAGCCTTTTACAAGACCCAACACCCATTTATGATAAAAATCCTCTATATAATGGTACATACCTCAGCATAATAAGGGCCATATATGAAAACCCACAACCAACATCATAGTTGGATTAGATTGCCTGTCTGAACTTTTTTTTCTTAAGAGGACATACACAAGGCCAACAAGCACATGAAAAGATGTTCCTACTCACTGACTATGAGGGAAATGCAAATCAAAACAATGAAATATCACCTTACACCCGAGAGACTGGCTATTATCCAAAAGTCTGGAAACAACAAATACTGGACAGGATGTGGAGAAAAGGGAACCTTTTACGCTGTTGATAGGAGTGCAAATTGGTGCAGCCCTATGGAGAACAGTTTGGAGATGCCTCAAAAAAGTAAAGATAAATCTTCCATTCAATACAGGAATTCCACTTCTAAGCATATACACAGAAAATACAAAAGCCCCAATCAGGAAATACATCTGCACTTTTATGTTCATGCAGCACAATTCCCAATAAGCAAAACCTGGAAACAACCTAAATGTCATCAATAGATGACTCGATAAAGAAATTGTGATCTATCTACTCCATGGTATTCTATTCAGCTAGAAAAAAAAATGAAATCGTCCTCTTTGCAACAAACTGGATGGAACCGAGGGGATCTAAATTAAGTGAAATAAACCAGAAAAAAAGAGAAGTACCTGATGGTTTGACTTATATGTGGAGCACTAAGAAGCGAAACAAATGACTAGACTAATCTCAACAACATCCACAAGGCACAGGACTGTGGCTCCCAGGGGTAAGGGAGCAGGGAGGGAAGGAGAGACGGAACAATGTAAAGAGAACTCTGGTGTGGATTGTGGTGTGAAATACACTCGGACTGACTTGTGATTTTAATATCCTAATGCATGTAGCCATGTAAAAGGAAATAATAAAGCAAGTTTTCAAATAAATTGAAATGAAAAATCTCGGAATTCTCTTCTGGTTCTTTATAAGAATGGTTGGGGAATGAGTCTTGTTTATGAAAAGAAAGTAAATCTCAGTGTTCCTTTGAAAAATCATCATTATATGTGACAGCCTTGTCAAAATCAACGACAGCAGCATTCTTTCGGCTTTTTAAAAAATTCCCCTCGTCCTTAATCACTGACTACTCAGGGAAAAGCAGGAGTTCAAAGAGAGTCATAAACAGATTCCTCCTTCCAGTTGTTCAGCAGACGCTTTTCCAAGAAGGAAGAGGCTTCCTCCCTTTGGGCCTCTAGGGTGTTGGGGGTGGGGCAGGGAGGCTTCATTAGCTGGGTTTCTCCAGTAGCTGTGTATTTGCTTTCCCCTTCGCAAGTTTGCAGCTGTCCTGTGATCTGTTTATTTGAATCCCAGTCTCCGAGCTGACTTGCCTTTGTTTCTGGCCTAAGGACGCTCTAGTCAGAGGGGGAGAGTGCAATCACATTATTCAAGTTAAACATACTGCAATGGGGAAAAAGAGAACTTCAAGTCTCTGGGACCAGATTCGACTTTTCAGAATAATTGTCTTTCCCTGTGTTGGGCTTTTGTTTATTTGGGGAACTGGTTGTGTTAAACTCATGTTTGCTCAGAAATTTTCCTGGGGTGATTGAATGACTATGATGCTTTGTCCAAGAAAAAGGAACTCAAAAATTCAGCAGCTCCCTTTGTGTACGCACTGCTGTGTTGCAGTGAGGATTTTCATAATAGTGCTAGTAAATATAATAATAATAGTATTACTAACGAGAATGCATTATTAGTGATGTTATATTAATCACATACATGTTCTTGTATGTTCATTCCCTGTGAGGCACAGATTAAGAGCGTAGCCTCATCTTTTGCCAGTGAGGAAGCTGAGGCTGAAAGAGGTTAATGACGTGCCTAAATTGGTGGTTAAGCCAAGACTTCACAACTTTGCTGAGAATATTGTACTGCCAACCTTTATTCCCAAAAGCAGAGATGTCGCTTTATGACAGGTCTTCGATTCAGGAGGTAGGTAAGAATAGTTGTTTAAATCATGAAACACTCAGCAACTGCTGTCCTGAGCTCTTCCTAGGGTTGTCCAGGTTGAATCGGCCTCAAGGATTCCCTCTGGGGCACAGCTGCTCTGGTGCCCACCATCTCCTTGGGCAGATTCCCAACCTGATGCATCCAGAAGACCAGAGCTGAAGGACCACCACTTAGAGGAGACACAGCGTGGGCACGCCTGGCCTGAGACTGCAAAAGTGAACTTCTCATCTGAGCCATCCCAACTAGCCATGGCTGCCAACAGCTCGCCAGCATGCCCCCAAGTGCCATCATGGAGTCCCAAATGAGAAATTCAGCCTCTCCAATGTACCATAGCACACCTTAAATATTTCTGTCACCTAGAGATAAATAGGACAAGTCAACAGCAAAATGGTGAGCAGATCCCTGTCACTTGTCTTTTCCCTACAGGGAGTGTTCTTCCCCCTGAGTAGGTGTTTGAAACCTCAGAAATCCCTCTCTCGTTCCACCGTCTGATGTACTGTCCTCTAGTGCAGTGTCCTGTCCTCCACTGGACTGCTCTTTACTGGACCGCAGTGCACTTCCCTGCCCAGCCCTGCCCTACACTTCACAGTGATAATCTGAGACAGATCTCTTCAGACTTGTCCTCCCTTCATTGTGTCTTATCTGTCACCTATCTGAGGTGTCCGAGCCTGAGTTCCAAAGGTGTTCCTGACTGGTGAGGGTTACTATGATGCTAAAAGACACCAGATGTCTTACAGACATCTTTATTCATGGAACTTCAGGCCTGATGTGAAGTGGAACAGGAGCTATTTTTTGAGAACTTACTTGTCTACTGTCAAACCATGTCATGAAACAAATGCTTACAAAACTAAGTGTTTTTAAATTTTTTTCAGTTTATTACGATGAAGAGTGAAACATGATCAGATTTTTAGCATTTGATTGCCTTATATGCTTCGGGAAAATAAGAAGCAATATTTAAGTGCAAGAAATATATTTTGGAAGAGGAAATTTCCACCAAAGACATAACTCTTAAAGTGGACTTGGAATGCCATATTATGTGGCTAAAAGCATAGGCTTAAAATTCTTTTTTGCAAATGGCAAGAGAAAAAGAAGGGAAACACAGATTAAAATAGACTTAACATATTAACCAAGTGCTATTATGTGATATGGATCTTGTTTGGATCATGATTCAAATAACACCATATTGGAAAAAAAGAAAACATGTATGTGAGACAATTGGAAAAATACAATGATGGACTGAACAATCGAGAATAGTAAGAAGTGATTGTTATAGGTGTTGTATTTTTAAAGAAAAGTCCATTATTTTGCAGTTATATA
>RJWH01010521.1:0-16395 GCA_004363575.1 Solenodon paradoxus
GGGAGGCTGGGGGAGGGGGAGAGAGGGAGGAGGAGGGAGGTAGAGAGGAGGTGGAAGAGAGAGAGCGAGAGCGCTGTTAAAATGGTGTCTCTTACATCCCCAGGGGAAGGACCTCCCTTTGGGTGTACCCAGTGTCGCTGCTCTCCTGGGAGTTGCCTGTCAGGACGACGCGACAACTTCTCCAGGAGTGTTCATCGCTGTTAAATATTCCAGAACCGTTGGCTGCTTGAATAGCGGGGAGAGGTTTTGATTTTTTTTTTTCTCCCTCAAGAAAAACAAGAATCACCCAGTCGGTGAAAAGGGCCGACCTGATAGAACCCAGGGTGGGTCCCTGCAGAGAAACTGACAAATCAAGCAAAAGCAACTCAGCATCAACCTCACTCAAACTCCGAAGAACAGACAGAGGTCCCTGCTAACCACAGAAGGCTGAGTCAAGAAAAGGCAACTGGGCACACCCTAACCTGGTGGCGCAGTGCTTTGGTCTGCCGCCTTCCCTCCAGAGCACATGTGACAGGAGGGACTTGGAAAACTCCAGGGTTACTGTAACAAGGAAGAAGTTCAGGACAAGTGTGCACTGTTCTGCAGAGCAGTGTAACTAGTGGAAACTTTTGTAACCAGAAAGGAAAGAAATGCTGGCTGTGCTGCTTGTGGACGATGCTGGCTGAAAAGCATCAAAGACAGAGCCCGGGTGCTGGGCCTCAGTCTTTGGATGCGAATCTGCTGAGCCACTGAGGACTGGACAATAAAATCTTGCTTCCTGATAAAGCCTCGGTGTGGTGTCTTGTTTCCTTGTTTGTGGGGCCTGCAACACACAGTCCACATGCATCCTAAGGACCAGGGTTTGCATCCCAGGGCTGCTGGCAATGACCAAGATGAACAACTACATAAAGATGCTTTCTCCTCTCCTCTCTGCCTGCCTGCCTGCCGGCCTTCATTTTTGCCTATACCTTTCCTTTTAAATAAACAAATACATAAAAAAGGCGACTTGACAACTTGACAAGGCAGGGCAGCCCTGTGGGCTTTCTCTGCTCTCTTTTCATTTCTTCCCTGGCACTGTGGGGAGACCTGTGTTCCTAGTAGGGGTGTGTCCCTGGTTCCCTGAGGGAGCAGGGTTGTGTCTGTGTGTGTGTCAGAACTACCAGAAGGATGGACTCAAGGTGTTTCACTAGGAATGCTTTTCTGGAAAACATCAAGAGATAAAGGAGGGACCCACTGCCCTGAAGGGCAAAAGCTAAAATGGCAGACAACCATGGACGCACATAAGATGGCAGAAAAGGCTGAGGTGAGCGATTCTTTGGGGAATTGGAATCTTCACAGGCGTCCATCTATCTACCAGGGAATTTAGAAAGTAAGGTGCATGCCCTGAGCCTGACGAATGCTCAGAAAAGACCTAGGCAGACCCTAAGCTTTCCCTTCTGGCTGATCTCTAGGCTCTGCGCACACAGGAAGTGAAAGCTAAGACAGAGCTGTTGACACCCTGGGGGAAGGAGGAGTTCCCCAGCTACAGTGGGAAGGACTTTCCACAGATTTTCTTCTCTTCCTTTTGTTCTCCAAGATCTAAAAATAATTTCCAACCACATGACACAAACCACCCGATTTCATAATGATCAAAAGACTTGAAGAACTATTTCTCTAAAGAAGATACACAAATGGCCAACAAGCACATGAAAAAATGCTCAACCTATAGTGGGCCCTTGTGGAGTAGTAGTTGGGCCTGCTGCCTCTGGCTAGAGCGATCCACATACTACCTAAGGACCTGGATTTGTGTCCTAGGATCAGAAGGGAGTTGGAGAACAACCAAGATGAACAATAAAATTAAATAAAATGCCTTTTCCTCTTCTCTCTTCCTGCCTGCACCTTTTCTTAATTTTTTTTTTTTTTTTAAAGATGCTCAACTTCAGTAGGGAAATGCAAATAGAAACCACTTTGGGACACCATTTCAAACACACTAGGATGACTATCAAAAAAAAAAGTGGAAAATCACAATTGTTGGTGAAGATATGAAGAAACTGAAACCCTCACATGTGGTTGATGGGAACGTAAAAGGGTCCAGTCATTGTGGAAAATAGTATGGTAGTTCCTCAAAAAGTTTTATATTAAACTGTCACGTGACCCAGCAATTCCACTCATCGGAGGTACCTCAAGGAATTGCAAGGAGACACTCAAGCAAATACACACACACACACACACACACACACACACACACACACATATATTCATAGCAGCACTATTCGCAGTGGCCAAATGGTAGACACAAGCCAAATGTCTGTCAATGGATAAAAGGATAAGTAAATGGTGGTGTATTTACACAATGGAATATTATCCAGTGACCAAAATCCTGACTCACACTATGAAGATGAAACTCTAAAACATACTAAGTGAAAGAAACCAGACACCCATGACATGTACTCCATTTATATGCCATCCTGAAGAGCTAAATCCATGGAGGCAAATTGGCAGTTGACAGAAGACACAGGAAAGAGGCACCGATCTCTTAATGGGTACAGGGTTTCCTTCTGGATGGATGAGAATATTCTGGAAGCAGAAAGATGTGCTGATTAAACAACCCTGTGAAGATACTAAATGCTGTTGATTGTTCACTTTGTGCCTGAAAACATTTTAGAGAGGTTTTTTTTTTTGTTTGTTTTTTGTTTTTAAGGAAAGGTGCAGGCAGGAATGAAGGTGAGTAGCCAGGTAGGAAGAGAGGAGGAAGAAGCACTTTCTTTATATTTCATTTACTTGTTCACACTGGCTGTCTTCCCCTTCACCTGGGACTAGCACCCAGGGGTGTGTGGCCTACCTTCCTTAGGAGGCAACTGATGTAACCACTGCTCCACCCAAGCAGGCCTAGTGACTTATTTCTAAAATGCTTTGAGATCTCGTTTCAGTCGTGGGTAGGGAGAACTGACAATAAGCACCATGATGACCTTCCGTAATTTCACTTTATGTAATATGAATTTAGCTTTACTTAAATTCATTTAAAAAATAAATAAATAAAGGAGGTACTCCCAGGTGGAGTAGAGGTGAGGTCCTAAGCCTCCAGTTGAGCGCAGTCCATGTTCATCCCAAGGACCTGGGTTCGCGTCTCCAGGGTGTGTGTGTAGCAATCAAGATGTATATGGCTAAATAAAATAAATGAAAATGCTTCTTCCTTCTTTCTCTTCCTGATTGCCTGCTCACCTTACATCCTTAAAAAAAATTTTTTTTAAATCCGCAACTGCGTGTCCCATTGTTCGATAGGAGAGTCTGAATGATAGGAAAAGCTGGACTAAAAGGGAGTATCAAATGTGATCACATGTAAACTTGCACATTACAATGTGGAGTTACTTCCCCAACTCCTCAAATGCCGGAAATCGCTGACCACCACCAGCTATGTTTGAAGAATGTCATTACTGGTCAACTTCTCCCCTGCTCATCTTTAAAGACTCAGTATTTTCTTCCAAACTTTTTTTTGGGGGGTGTGTGTGAAACATTTTTTTTTTCTCTTTGTTTAGATGGCATCACCAAGCACAGCCCATTTCTCTATGACTTCTGCTCATCTGTTTGCTTCCCAAAAGGAGGTGGGTTCTAAATCCTCTAAGCTGCTGAAAGGAGAGGTTAATAGCGAATTGCCTGATGGCCTGAGATAAATCTGATTTATAGCAGGTACTATTTCCTGCGAGCCTATGCTGTGCCAAGCAGTATATCCTATGTTTTCCCAGCCGCCCATTGCAGGGATGAGGAAATTGAGGCCAGGAGAGGGATTCCAGGAGAATTGCCTCCAGTAAAAGGTGGGGCGTGTTCATATCTGGGAACCTGGCTCCCCATCTCAAACGCTACACATTCTCTCTGCTGACTCTCAGCACTTGGAGAGCGATGTTTTTTAACCCTGGGCCCCTTCAGAAAAACAAAAAGTTTTTTTTGTTTTTAAGGGAGGGTGCAGGCAGGAATGAAGGCGAGTAGGGAGGCAGGGAGAGGAAGAAGCATTTTAATTTATTTTAATTTAGTTGTCACATCCGTTGTCGGCCCGCCCTCCCCGAACTGGGACTCTAACCCAGGAGTAGGTGGCTTGCTTCCTTTGGAGGCGATTGACCCAAGCAATCACTGTTAACCTGCTGACCCCAGAGTGCAGTTCTGGGGTGCCGGCGGGGGTGCCATGCCTCTTCACGCTAGCGAAACCCTGGGTTCACCAGGGGTCAGGCTTAATGTCACTGAATTCTCCCCCTGTGAGGTGGTCCCCCCATCATTCCCTTCCATTTACAGACGAGGAAGCAGATCAAGGGATGGTTCCGAGGCGCAAAGGCAACGAGTGGTTAAGGGGCTGGATGTGGACGCGTGTGCACAAATCAAAAGACAAGAGAGCACGCGTGAGACTCCGCACCGCCCCAGCATGTTTCACACGCCAGCGCTACGGGTCGCGTCCAGGGCCACGCCCAGCTTCCGTGTTTGGACCCGCCCCACCCAACAGATCGGATCGCTTAACTAGTTGCGCGTGTGTTCTGGGAAAACCACAGGAGGTGCCCTAGAAGAACCCGACCCCCTCCATATTAGTTGTCTTAACGTTTGCCTGCGAAAAATGCACCATCATGGTACTTATTCTGACATTTCCCCCAACAGCGATTGGAACGAGAGGTGGAAACCTTTCAGAAATAGGTCTCTAAAATGTCGCGTTTTTTCAGGAGCATCAGGCACTAATACGGGCAGCTAAACTCTCAGAGGGTCCTCCGCCTCTGGCTCCCCTGGTTTTGGACAACAGGCAGAAAGCGGCTGCCAATGAGCTCTGCCGAGTCACAGAGTGGGCAGGGCTACTTCTTAAAGGAGCCGCGACCCTTTAGCAGACCCGAGGGTGACCCAGATGATGGCGGCCGGCGCGACCCTAGCCTTGGCCCTGTGGCTACTACTGCCGCCAGCAGGTGTGGGAGGGGCAGGGCCGCCGCCGATCCAGGACGGCGAATTCACGTTCCTGCTGCCCGCGGGTAGGAGGCAGTGTTTCTACCAGTCCGCGCCGGCCAATGCAAGCCTCGAGACAGAATACCAGGTAGGGTGCCAGACCCGGGTCCAGCCCAGCAGGGTCTAGGGGGCGTGGCCACTCCGCAGCCGCTAGCCTGGCGTTCGAGGGAGGGGCCTGTGCGTAGAGCGCGGGGGCGGAGCTAGGGGCGGGTGGACGAGACGCTGGGAGCGGGGAAAAAGCGGCGTTCGAATGAGACAGTCGAGGGGGCGGGGCCAATGTAAAGACTGTCCCCTTCCGAGGGTTGGGCCATCGTGAGTGGGCGTGGCCCAAGAAAAGACGTCCATCGAGAGAGTTGATGGGTTGACCTGAGCGGGTTGCAAAGGCAACCGGAGGATTTCTCTGGGTTGGCCTAAAGGCAGGGCCCTTCATCTCTTTTGGGGCGTGGCCAGACGAAAAGCCAATCGTAAAGCCGTCATCTCAGTGAAGGCGGAGTCGAGCCGAGTGGGGTGGCTAGAATGGATGGGTGGGATCCGCTCTGGGATGCAGGTGATGCGTCGGAGCTTGAGTAGGCCCCCTGGTGTTCTGGATAGGCTTTAGCGGGTCGGTCCACCCGGGTCCTTCTCTGGCCAGTGTCCCAGGCCTACCCCTACCCCTCCACCCAATCTTACCTGCCCCCCAGGTGATCGGAGGTGCTGGGCTGGACGTGGATTTCACGCTGGAGAGCCCTCAGGGCGTGCTGCTGGTCAGCGACTCTCGCAAGGGAGACGGGGTGCACACGTGAGTTAAGTCCGGCTGTCTCCCTGGGTTTGGTTACAGCCCTACCCCTCCCCTGCAGCCTCGGGTTACCACCCTGCCTGGCTCACAAAGTCCAGAGGGCTGGCCACCCAGGGTCGTGTCTATTTGTCTGTCTGCCCAGGGTGGAGCCCACAGAGGCCGGTGACTACAAGCTCTGCTTTGACAACTCCTTCAGCACAATCTCTGAGAAGCTAGTGTTCTTCGAACTCATCTTTGACAGCCTGCAGGATGATGAGGAGGTCGAGGGCTGGGCAGAGGCGGTGGAGCCAGAAGAGATGCTGGATGTCAAGATGGAGGACATCAAGGTGTGCACAGGCAGAGCTGGGGCCGCTCCTTTCAGATCTCTGGCACGGGGCACTAGTGTGCCTCTGCCCTACCTTGGCTGGGGTCCCCCATGGCCTGACCTAACATCCTCCCTTACATAGTGGGGCCCCCAGCTCACAGTTAAAATGAATCCCCTATTGTCGTAAGGGTTTATATAACTCATTAGTAAATCTCCATAACTGCCCCTCAAAAGTAGATCATGTGCTCTAATTGTCCCCCACTTTACAACTAGGAAAAGGAAGTCAAAACACGGCTAAGAAACAAGTCCTTTTTTTAAAAAAAAAAAAAAAAAAAAGGAAAGGTGCAGGCAGGAATGGAGAGGGGAAGAAGCATTTATTTTTTATCTAGTTGTTCATTTTGGTTGTTCCTGCTGCTTCCTCGATGTGAACCCGGGTCCTTGGGATGTATGTGTGGTTTACACACGAGTATCTCAGCTGCCTGAGCCACAAGGGTGCACCTGTAACCGGTCTTCAAGCCAAAAGCCAGCCTCTGGCAGAGCCAATATTTCAACCCAGGCAGCCTGGCTTTAGCAGCTGCTATTTATTAACCACTATAGATACATTCTTTACACATATGTAGACATTTTAGTTCTGACAATGCTGGGACTTCATTCGGAGGAAGACACGGATGCCCAGAGAGGTTAATTAACTTGCTCGCCATCACACAGCCATTGAGTCTTGTTCTCCACTCTCCGCCTCACTTCACACAAACTCTCATCCCATCCCCTGGTTTGACCAGTCTCTGGCCCGTCCCCCCACCCCCAAAGAGGAGTCCTGACCCTGCTTCTCCCTCTGCCCGCTAGGAGTCCATCGAGACCATGCGGACCCGGCTGGAGCGCAGCATCCAGGTACTGACGTTGCTGCGGGCCTTTGAGGCCCGTGACCGAAACCTGCAGGAGGGTAACCTGGAGCGGGTCAACTTCTGGTCGGCGGTGAATGTGGCTGTGCTGTTGCTGGTGGCCGTGCTGCAGGTGTGCACACTCAAGCGCTTCTTCCAGGATAAGCGCCCTGTGCCTACGTAGCCCTGGGCCCGGAAGGAAAACGTGTGACAGGCGGGACAGCAGGGGGTGCGTGTGTGAGACTTGGGGGTCCCTTCCCCAACTGAGTGTCCTGTGGGAAGGAGGCTGGGCCAGAGCTGCGGCCTCCACGAGCCGCCTCCCTCCCGGGGAACGCTGGCCAGCTTGCAGGCCTGAGCCCTCAGGCTTGGCGGCAGCACCTCCCTTCCTAGAAATCTTGTGCAAGGCCACTGCAGTGTTCAAATGCCATCCCTGGATTTCCTGGCCCTGCCTCTAAATGTGCCTTAGCCTGAGTCTTCCATGCCCCAGGTCACTGTGAGAAAGGGCTTGCTGCTTAGGGGGCCCTGTGCCTGCCTTCCTGTCCTTGTCACCTCGTGGCTGCTGCCCGGGCAGCTCCCAGGCTGGCGCGGCCTGCGCATGCGGAGGCTGGGAAGGAGACTCCGCTGCAGTGTTCTCCCCAGGACACTTTATTGATAGGAAGGACTCAGAGCGCTGGGCCTCTCCCGGTGGGACCCCAGGCAGCGGGTGGGGGCAGCCAGGCCTAAGCTGGCACTGGAGTCTTCCCATCATGGGACAAGGTGGCGTGTCCTGGGCACTGAGTCAATAAATTATGGTCAGAAAACAGCCTCGTGTGTGGAGCTTGAGGGCACCGATTGGGACAGATCTGTCCCCAAGCGGGTGGCCAGGCAGGAGGGAGCGGGGGGTCTCCCACGAAGCTCAGAAGAAAGGTCGGGCAGGAGCCGATGGAGGTGGTCGCCTGGGCACAAGAGAAAAACCAGAAAGCAAAGTTTAACTGTGTCCCCAGCTGGACTTGAAGGCCTGGGTCCCTGCAAGAGGGAGGTGGGGAGCTGGGGGCAGTCCCCAGGGCTGTAGGAGCTGGGAGGGGCCTGACCACTTTGGTGTAGTGTGGGGGGCTGGGATCCCCATCTCTAGTGGTTCCCAGGGCCGCCCCAGGCTTTGGTGTGTGTGCTGGGAGCCCTAAGTATTTGTCCCACACACCCTTGAGGTGTAAGGCCAAGGTGCCCCCTTGAGAGCCTGGTTTCCCCCCTGAAGAAGTCCTGCCTGTGAGTGAGCTGGGGGGAGCCCCGGTGGGAGAAATGTGTTTGTGGGGGGATTTCTGTCATCAGAGACCTGCAAGGTAAAAGCGAGCAGCCCAAATGCCAACACAAGAGGCTCACACGGCAGCCAGCCACCAGGAGCGTCTTCCCTTTATTTTAGTTTATTAATAGGACACAGAGTGCAGGCACTTACAGCGGTCAACTCGAGCAGGGAGTGAGGAGATGTGCTCGGAGAGCGGCCGCCCAAGGCCACCCCGTGGGGGAGACCTGTGTGGGTGCCAAGGCCCCCAGAGCTTCCCTAACCTGCTCAGCCCCAGGTCCAAGCCTCCCGGAGAGCCAGGAGGCAGCGGAGTGGGCGAGGCGGGCCGCCTGGGCCTTCAGGGCCTGGCAAAGGCACCTACGGCAGCCGAGGCTGGGCCAGGCAGTTAATACAGCCGAGGAGGAACTACGGACAGTTGGGACGGGGTGGGCAGCGCGGGGCTCCCGCTGCGAAGAGACGCCGCCCTTGTGCCCCCACTGGGACCAGGAGATGCGGGCGACTCTGGTGCCCCCTCCATTTCCAGAACTACCCAGGCCTTCCTGGTCAGAGAAGCCTCAAGAGAGTTCTCTCACCCCAGCCTTGAAATGGCACTCAGGGTGCAGACCCCAGCCCCTCCAAAGTGTAACCCTTGAGGCTATCCCGCCTGGGGTGCCTTTGGTGCTGTGTCCAGCCAAGGCTGGGGGCCGGGGTTAGGGCAGAGTCTGGGACTGCCACCAGGGAGCCTGGTCCCGGCACGGGGCGGCAGAGGGGCCCCGACACTGAAGCGCCTGAACTGCGGGCGCAGCCCCCCAGAGTGTGCCCCCCACCCCCCAGCAGCCTAGTCAAGCAGGGACGGCTCGGCTGGGCGGATAATGGTAGGCCGGCTGGGCGCAGCAGGGGGTCTTCTGCTGCAAAGAGATAAAGATGGGGAAGGAGAAGCAGTGAGGCAGGAAGCAGAGGACCCTGGTCCCTGCCCTCCCCCGCACCCCAGGGTGCTGCCCAGTTGGGCTTTAAGGCGGCCAGGGTGTCGCAAAGGAGCATGCCAAGCCCTGGCGTCAGGCCCTCTGTTGCCACATTGTGTCCCCCACCAGCACGGGACTTAAGGCCCCTCCCTCCAGGAGAAGTGGGGAACTCAGCCTGCGGGGCGGCCTGACGCAGGCTGGGGCGGCCCACGGCTGGCCCTAGGGCCTCAGTAAGGAAACAGAGATCAAAGCAGGA
Source organism: Solenodon paradoxus (assembly GCA_004363575.1). Taxonomy (NCBI): domain Eukaryota; kingdom Metazoa; phylum Chordata; class Mammalia; order Eulipotyphla; family Solenodontidae; genus Solenodon; species Solenodon paradoxus. The sequence goes on from RJWH01010521.1 coordinate 9,360, forward strand.
GAAAGCACCCACGTGAAAGGTCCCCAAGCTGCTCAGGCAGAGGTCACACAGGGAGCCCTGAAGTCACCCTAACCTTGGGCAAGCATTTTGGGACCTCTGCTCCCCACCGCCAAATGGGGGTGCTAATGCCTCCTGTTTTCCTGCTGAGCACAGGTTGCTCATGGGGACGCCAGGCAGAGGATGCCATCTTACCTGGGCACACCAGGGGGGATGCCGGGTGGAATCCGGGCCGGCCGAGACGGGATCTGCGGCGGGGCAGAGAAAGGGTCATTGTTGGCAAACACGCCCTGGGGGCCGGGCCGGGATGGGATGGGGGGCGCCGAGAAGGAGGCAGCTGCCCCCACTGGCACTGGAATCAGGGGGGGCCCCGGGGTGGGGCCCCGCACTGCTGGAGGCCGGCCAGGTGGGTGCACGCTGGATAGGGGTCTGCGCTGTGGAGTTGGGCTGTGGAGGAAGAAAGAGGAGGGGGTAAGTTGGAGAGTATGTGGGGGAGCCCCATCCCACCCAGGGGCAAGTAAGAGATTATCCAGCAGCTCTCCAGACCCCTAGGCCAGGGACCTGGCACCTTAGCCACCAAGACACATGCAGACCCTGAGCCTCACTAGCCGAGGGCCGGGCATTTCCCTCCTGGGACCCGGACCAAATGCCTCCTGCCCCAGGCCGCCCCCCGCCCCCAGGCCCCCCCATGCCTGAGCAACCCCTAACGTGGTTTCTCTGACCAGCCATCTCTCCTCTGGTCCCCCTGCTGTGTCACTGGCTAGGTGTCCCCGCCCATAAGTGCCCACACCAGCGCTGGGAGGGAGACGGGCAGGTTAGGCCCCTCCAGGTTCTCCCCGCCCGCCGTTCTCAGCCGTGCTCCCTGGTCCAGGAGGCTGCCCGCATGGCTGGGCCCTCGCTGCCCACCCTCCACGCGTACCTGTGGCTGCTGGTATTCTGCAGCCAGGTGTCGTCGACGGGCGGGGGCACAGGCGTGGACACGGTGCTGGTGCTGATGTCGCCGATGATGTTCAGCGCCTCCTTGAGCGCGTGGTACATGCGCAGCATATCGTCGCGTCGCTGGGCCTGGTCGGCCGACTCTTCCATGAGGCTGCTCTGGTCGGCCGACGAGTACAGGTAGGCCAGCAGCTCGTGGTGGATAAAGGCCTTGGTCTGGGGGTCATGGGTCAGAGGTCAGGATCTCTCATCCCTCTGGCCAATCATTCGGCTAGCTAGACGGTGCTAGAGAAGCAGCCGCTGCTGCTGGGCTGGCTTCGGTCTTGACCTCACTGAAAAATGTGGGAGACTTTTTCTTTTTTTTTTTAAGGGAAGGTGAAGGCAGGAATGAAGGGCCAGCAGGCAGGCTGGCAGCAGGCAGCGAGAGGGGGAAGCACTTTATTTTTTTATTTAATTGTTCACACTGGTTGCTCCCCCAGGCCCTGGGTCTTGAACCCAGGACCTTGGGATGTATGTGGGACTGTGCCCAGGGTGTACCAGATCACTAGGACACCAGGACGCACCATGTAAGATGTTTAATGTACAGGAGAGATTTCTACGTGTGTTCTTTGCACACATCCCAGGAGATTCTTATTGAATGTATCCCTAGAGTTGCATTCCTTCTGTTGTCATTTTTACCACCAAGATATCTTCAACCTCCCTTGTTCAAAAACTCTTTTTAAGTTTCTGTTCATTCATCTTATTCTGTGTCCCTTCCTGATTCCTGTGGGACACAGCAGTTTTCAGCTGCTTCTCCTGGAGTTTCCAAGGCACACATGTATGTGGACATGAGCTTCTACAAATAAGGAATTTGTTTCTTCTGCTTTTTCATTGTTCATACCTCTCAAGTTCTTTTTCTTGTCTAATTGTGTGGACTAGTAACACTAACTGCAAGTTACAGAAACACGTTCTTGATTTTATAGGGGATGCCTCCAGAGCTTCCCTGTTGAGGTCAAGGTTAGTTCTGGGGCTTAAATACATAGATTCAATGGCCTATAATATCTCCTAACAGAGGACTCCTGCAGTGGTCTGGTTTTTTTTTTTCTCTTTAAGGAAAGGTGCAGGCAGGAAGAGAGAGGAGGTAGAGCACTCTTTCTTTCTTTCATGTTTTGGTTCACCTTGGTTGTGCGCCCTGGCCCTGGGTCTGGAACCCGGGACCTGTAATGGGTGTGAACTAGATCGCTAGGCCACTAGGGGGCACACACAATAGTCTTTTAAAGAATGGATGCTGAATGTTCTCAAACATACTTTCAGCATCTGCAAAGAGGACAAGCAGATTGTTTTTGATTTGGGGGTTTATGCAACTATATTAGCTACTCAAACAGTGTGCAGTCCAAGGGGAGTAACCAAGAAAATTAAAATGCTTCTTCCTCCTCTCTTCCTGCCTGCTTACGTACTTAACTGTGTGTGTGTGTGTGTGTGTGTCTCTCTCTCTCTCTCTCTCTCTCTCTCTCTCTCTCTCTCTCTCTCTCTCTCTCTCTCTCTCTCTAAGGGTAGAAAAGGTCCAGCAGAAACACTCTGAGCTCCTGCTAGGAAGTAACTGCTCTTATCAGGCTCTGGTACGGAGTTCCAAAGATTTCTATGCCTGCGTGTGTGTTCCCCTACTCTTATTAATGGAGTCTTCTTGTCTATTCTGTTAGTTCCATTCCTTTTATACTGAATAACGAAAGTTATGAAGAGACCCAGAGATATTCCCCAATCCTTTTTCTTTCTGGTCAACAGAATGGGTATTAAATGAATGAATTCTAGTCACTGCATAGTGATTTCCACTCTCTGGCTGCTACAAAATCAGGCTGAAAGGAACAGCCACATCGCTCTAGGCTACATCTGCCTGTGGGGAAATGCACCTGTCTGAGAAAGCCCTACAGCAGAATCCCGGGTCAGACATTACGTGCGTTTTAAGTTTCGAGCTGTAGCACCTTAGATATCTTAAATCTGGTGTGTGGCAAAAAATAAACCTGGACATTTAAAAAACTCAGTATCGATCAGCAACGAGTTTTGGAGACAATGAAGCCTGGACTGAAAGGGGAGGGAGCGGAGATGTTAACTTTAGGTCCTGTCCTACTTAAACTTTAAGTCACAACATAAACCACATGTGGTCAATACAGCTTCCTGAGTGCCCAGGGCTAAGCGGAAGGCCTGAGGTATGAACGCTGAACCTTGCAGGCATGCCGGAGTGGGGGACGTTAGTATCCAGTAGACATCTGAAGGTGGCCCCATTCTAGGCACTGCTGGGTACAGCTTCAGCCTGGGTTTGAATCTCACTACTCACTTTTCTGAGTGACTTGAAGCAGGGTTCTTAACCTCTCTGGGCCTCTGTTTTCCTGTCTGTAAATTGGGTACAAGAGCAGTCTCCCCTTGTAGGATGACTGTAAGGTTGAAAAGCATTGACTTTTTTTGCACACAAGCATGGTATTAGTGTCGCTGACCGAGTCAGTGGGGACGTGAGCTCCTGGGGCCCACACCTCACACTCCCAGGAGAGGCTGGAATCCTGATCTGATGTTTAAAAGGGGGTGATTCCGGTTTTTCATTTGCTACAAATGGTGTTTAAGCCAAAGGGAGATGCGGCCGCCCCTGGACCCCTCCTCCCTTTGGCCAGCACTCACGTTGTTGATCATGAGGTGCATGATGGTCTTTGGCATGAGGTCACGGATGGACTTGTTGATGATGGCCACATACGAGTCCACCAGGTTGCGAATGGTCTCCACCTGTCGCTCTAGCTGGGGGTCCATGGAAAAGGTGTTCTCCTGGACCCCGTCCTCGTTCTCTGCCTGTGAGGGGAGCAGGGGAGGCAGTGAGTGGCCCTCTAGCTGTGGCTGGTGCTCCCCCTTCTCCAGGAACTGCGTGCCCCCTTCAGGCTTGGCACCAGGGACCCTGTTTGCACCTGGCCCACGTGGGGTGAGAGTCTCCAGGGGTTGGGGAATGCCTTTAATTTGGGGGCCCAGAGCAGCCAAGTTCACTCTGCCTCGAGGACAAGGAGAGAAAAGAAAGGACCAAGCAGATGGGGTTCCGGTCCAGGGGTCCTTGGCTGCAGCTCGAGAACCTTCTGGTTCTAGACTCTGCTGACAGGCCCTCCCCACCTTCCTGCTACATTTGTACAACAGAGTAGCCTTCAGAATGTTCTAGGGGCACAGCAGTGACTGCCTCATGGGAAGCTGGCCGCCTGTCTTCTCCCACAGACGTCGGCTCAGCCTAAGGGGTGCAACCGCTCGGCTGGGGGAGTCTCTCCACCTGGTCCTTCTCGGGGTACACGCCGGCTCGAAGGAATGAGGCCTTCCAACTGTCCACGTCCTCCTGGGAGTCACAGGCCAGCTCGATCTGTCTCAGGTCCTTGTAGACATTTCTGGGGTGAGAAGGAGGAGGTGTAGAAGGGCATGTGACCGTACCTGCCAAGGCCTGCAGGGCAGGGAGCTGGTGTGTGTCGGGGGTCCCTGGGCCCCCTGATGGAACTGGTCCCTGCAAGAGGACCCAGAAGTGAGGGGGCGGTGCTGTGGGCCAGAATGCACAGAACCCTGAACCATAGCGGAAGAGCTCTCACACACCATGATGTTCTGGAAGGGTCATAGTCCTCTCCTAGTCCTGGGAAAGGTCAGCTTCCCACCCTGCTCTGCTGTGGGGGCCAAACCAGCCCCCCAGAAGCAGGCACATGCCTCAGGACACCCTCCCTGTCTGGGGAGCTCCCATGAAGGAGTTTCCTGGGAGACCCACAATGGCAATGTTTGGAAGAAACTTTTAGATGGTGGAAATATGCTACAATTGTGATGTCCAATGCAGCAGCCAGAGTCACACAGGGAACAGGACAGGGCACCACAGGAAGAGAATTGGACCATTTATTTCATTTGCCATCTCCTACTTGGACCGGAACAGCCCCTTCCACCCTCGTCTCCTGTGCTTTATTCCTCCCGCTGCCGCCAGAGGGTGCTCGTGAGCACCAAGCCGAGCCCCCTCCCCGCTCTGCACAGAACTCTCCATGGCTCCCATGTGACCTTTGATCCACATCATCCTGTCTCTGCCCGTCAGCAACACCCACCGGCCTGATTCCCTTTCTAGACAGTGAGACCCCCGGGCAGTGCGCAGTGGATACTACCGGACAACTGATGAGGCTGTCCATCTCTCTGGGACCCTGGGGGTGCTCACCTCTGCTCCGTGTTGAAGATGGCGAAGACATGCTTGTTGGACATGAAACCCTTCTCCACATCACGGATTTTGAGGTTGTCCAGTGGCAGCATGTACTTCTTCTCTTTTTCCTGAGGACAGAAGGGGAGGGTCACCTGAGGCTGAGTCACTAGGGACCTGAAGGTGCTCTGGGCCGGACACTGCCCGGAGGATCTGTCACCACTCACGCTGGTGGCTTTACTGGGATTAACTTCTGGTCCAGCCATGCTGGCCTCCATGACGCTGCCTGGACATCTTAGGCAAACTTCCGCCCTAGGGCCTTTGCACATTTGGGGTCGCCTGGAACACTCCCCAGTGCCACAGGCCGCCTCTGCCGCCTCCAGGTTTTGGTCCCGAGGGAGCTGTCCTACTGAGGCCTCCCCTGACCCCACCTGGAACTCCCTTCCCTGCCCCGCTCGGTACTTTCTCTCATGTCACACATCCTATCACAATCTCACTCACTGACCTAAGTGGCCCTCTGTCCCTCGGAATGACATACTGGTTCCCTGGGGCCAGGGAATCCTGTCTATTTTTACTGTTGACACACGCTGGATGCTCCAAGTGCCAAGAGGGCAAAGGCTTCCCTCTTTAGACTGTGAGAAGGAAACCATCTCTCAGCTCCATCTTCACAAGGATCCAGGGAATGAGTTACGCCTTGGATCCTGCTTCAGAGAGAGGGAAACTGACGCACAGAGAGGGGACAGGCAGTGTGTGAGAGAGAGGTGGGGCTGGGATTTAAAATGCAGCAGGCACACCCTGATGGAGTAGTGGTTTGGCCTGTCGCCTCCAGCTGAGTGCAGCCCACGCAGATCCCAAGGACCTAGGTTTGCGTCCCAGGGTTGGGGAAACACCACGAGGAACAACAAAATAAAAAATAAAAATGCTTCTTCCTCCTCTCTTCCTGCCTGCCTGCCTACCTGCCTACCAACTCACCTTCATTCCCTCCCGTACCTTTCCTTTAAAAGCAAATTTTTTTTAAACAAAAAGAAAAGCAGACTAACCCCAACACTGAAAAGTGAGACTCCCTTGAAGCTGATGCCTCAGGCCCAAAGTCACGCAAGTGTCACTTGCTTCCAGATGGCAGTCCTGCATTGGATGCTGACTACTGTTGGGGACACAAGCAAGAGCTGTGTCCCTGAGCTGTGTCCCTCAGGGCACAGGCCTGGCGAGTTACAGAGCGCCCTCCGGAGCCCAATGCTCCCTCCCTGGGGTCGGCAAAGTACCTACTGTGTGCTGGGCACAGGGCTGGCCCCGGCCCATGCCTCGTAGTCCCCGCCCCGCAGCCGCACGCACGCGCAGCAGCCAGGCCGCCGACATAGGAAACATGAGCACCATGTTAGGGGCCGACTCCCAAAGGACCCACAGCAGCTCTCGAAGTGAGGGTGCTGTTCGCCTGCTCACAGGACCCCACCTGCTTAGAGGAGGATCTAGCTGACCAGGTCGCCCAGGCAGGTCGGGTGGGTCACGCAAGACGTCCGAAGCTGGGTCCTTCCTCCATAAAGTCCTCCCGACTTCTTTCACCTCTGGGTATCTTTGGAAGAGGACACACCTGCCCCCACCCTTCACTGGGTCCCACGTGTCCTCTCTGCACTGGAAGCTTCCAGAACAAAGCCAAACACGGCTGCAGCCTCTGAATTCAAGGGGACCCACAGCCCGTGGGTGGGGCCTGGGGCTCCGGGTGGGCAGGAGGCTGAGTTTCAGGACGAGGGAAAGGGAGGCAGGCGCAGTGCCTGGGCTGTCTGACTTGGATGGGCACTGCGCTGCCCCTCCCCAACTGGGTGCCCTTGGGCAAGTCATGGCCCCAGTGCCTCAGTTTCTCTGTCAATGGTGGACAAATTACATTCCTCCCTGCCTCAGTTTCCCCTTCTGTCAAAGGTAGACAGAAGTTGTCCTACTGCAAGGTAGGGA
>RJWH01010522.1:0-16385 GCA_004363575.1 Solenodon paradoxus
CTGTGATCTGATAGAGGTGCGTGGTGGGCACAAGAGCTTTTGAATCTCCCCAGGTCATTCTGATGTGCAGCCAACTGTCACAGGCAGTCACACGGCACACACGGCACGTGCGCTACAATGACAGCGAGACACTGATGTGTTTAATGCGAATTAATGCGAATTATCCAGAGGGCAGTTTGGTGGGCACAGAGACTGGAGGGGCCCGAGTCAGGCGAACACACAGGGAGGAGGTGGGTGTTTTATATGCAGCGGAGACAGAATTGGAAAAACTGGCTGAAGGGGAGGGAAGGGGTCCAGGGCGACTCGCAGCCCTTTGGCTTGAATCCCCACAGGAGGGAGCGTGCGTAGGAACAGGTGCGGGTGTCAGGGGCTGTCTGAGCTTCCTAGGGTGGGCGTAACAAAGCCCTTGGCACTGGAATCATTCTCTGTTCTGAAGGCCAGGAGGCCAGACTCTCAGAGGGCCTGGGACACCACCCTTCCTTGCCTCTTCTAGCTCCTGATGGTCACGGGCAATCCTTAACTCATGGACTCCTCATCCCGGCCTCAGACTCTGTCATCAAATGGTGTTCTCTGGGCACCTGTGTCTTCTGAGAAGGTCACCAATCATATCAGACGAGGGTCCACCCAAATCAAATATGGCCTCAACTTAACCTGATTTCATCTACAGAGGCCCCACTTCCAAATGAGGTTGCATTGACAGGTACCGGGAGGTAGGGCATCAACATATTTTGTTGGGGACACAACTCAACCCACCGTCAGTGAGGAAAGTAACTGAGAAAGACTCAAGCGTGGAAGTCGCATGGGCCACGTCTGTGCAGAGTTCTGAAATGAAGACCTGATGGGAGGGGGTGAGATGTGTAGGGAGATGATACAGAGGTGGGTGCCACCCAGTTCAGGGGTCTCGAGTGGAAGAGACACTGACAAAGAGGCAGGGGACATGGCGGAGGGTTGGGACCACACCCTGTCATGAAGGAGGAGGAGAGCATTTCGAGAAGGCGGGGAGGCCACAGTCGAGGCCGCTAGAAGACGAGGACTCAGCAAACGCCGCTGAAATGGAAGTTTCCAGCATTAGTGCGAAGGTCACAATGGGGGCCAGAGTACAGGGGGGATGACTGAGGGACTGGGGAGAGATTTCAACAGTTAGGGGGAGACACACAGTCAGAAAGAAAGTACCCGAAAGTTTTATGCGTAAAAGTAGGCGGTGGTTGAAAGATTTCAGGTGCAAGTGAAAAAAGACAAATGACAAATTGGGGACCTGGGAGAGGCAGAAGGTCAGCGTGGGGCAGAGGACAGAAGCCCGTTTTCAAAGAGAGAGAAGAAGAAATGGAAGAAACGTCCATCCATGATTCAAGAAATCTCCTCTTAAAGAGGTAGTGGTGATAGAGCAGGGAAGGGCAACCTTGCTGGCACCAAGAAGGGGACATTTGCCAGCTGAGTTGGTCCACATCACAGCCTGGAGAGGGAGGGATCGTCATTTTATGGGTCACATGAGGGAAGACAAGAAAGTATCCGTCTTAGGGAGATAGGTGACTTGCCCTGAGTCTAGATGGCTGGGGACCTGAGTGGGGCTGAGTCTTCAAGGCATTAGAGACCAGAAGTAGAACAAGAGTGACCAACAATACTGTCACTGTGCCTCCTCGCACCGGGGAGATGTGGACTTCAGCATTATGGAGTCGTATTTCATCAGCGCCCCCAAAGAGACAAGGATCGGACGGTTTTGATTCCAAAAGGAGCATTTTGACTTCTGTGTACACAGGCAGCCGTCACAAGACAGGCAGCAGGTCCAGCGACAAAGTGCTTCCTGATTAATTATCACTCCCCTCCGGGAGCTGGGATTTCTCATTAAAAGTGGGGCCAGCCACTAGCTCTGTATGCGAGGGCTCCCAGTGAACTCGCTCACCTAGCAGGTACCAGCCAACATGAACAAGAACGGGTCTCCCAAGCCCTCAGGTCGCTGCTGAACTGCAGTTAGAGAGATCCCAGTCATGTTTGCCGAGCTGTCTGCCAGAAGCCAGAGGGGTTAGAGGATTGTCTTACCCAGAGGGCTGGTGGCTCAACCTCAAAGCTGGGGGAAGGAACCTGGGGTGCTCTGTGGGGGATTTTCCTTCCATCCTTTGCCAAAACCCGAGTCCTCCCTGCCTCTTCAGCTCCTCTTCCCTTCCTGAAAGGCACAAGCCAAAGCCCACCTCCTCAGGAAGCCTCCTGGGTTAACTCCACCCACTTCCTCTGCTTCGAATTCTAACCCCTTGGGCCTCACAGTTACACAAGCCTCGCTGATGGCAGTTCTCTGTCCCGGGAGGGTACCCACTGCCTTCCCTGCTCCCCACAGGTGGTAGACAACGGCTTGTGCCAGCCTGGACCTACCCTAAGGCTGAAGATTGTGCTGAAGGAAGGCAGACACTGTCAGATTCAAGGTTAAATCACGAGACCACTGATTCTACCCTGCTCATTTGTTTCACAACTCAGGTGGGGCCTCAAAACAAGAAACTATAGAATAAACACTTCGGGGCACTTGTCCCAAATAAAACATGTCCTCAAACAGCAGCGCCGGACATTGAGAACCCGAGGGGCCGAGCAATTACAAAGTAGAATTGAGTAGAACATAATGGAAGGTCAAATAGAAAGTTGACATTCTTCCCCTGTACTACTCTGGACGGCTCTTGGATTGGAAAGAATGCCAACCCCGGCGCGGAGGAAAGGTGAAAACACAAGGAGGGGTGGAAAATAAGATAACCCAGGACGAGGTGAGGACAAACTTGCTCTGAGATGCATCATCCTTATCATTTACTGCTTTAATCCGCTGGGACTAAGAGCATTTTCAGCCTCTGTGAACATGAAATCTTCCAGGAGAATTTCAAGATACTTCGCATGGACAAAGTCAACACGTTTTTAAGTCTGAAGCCTCCATGGCATTCTGGAAAGAGCTTCAGATTTCCGGCGGCTCCACAGAACTCAACAGTGGCCCTCACACAGCGTCCTGGGACCCTCTTTCCCGCCCATGTCTGCGCATTTGAGCAGCAGACTGAGCTGTGATCCTGGAATGGCGAAATCCTCTGCTCCGGCACCTCTTCTTTTTGTGGGAATCAAGATTCTCCTTACTTACGACTTTGTACTTTTCGAAGAAAAATCTGCCCAGGTCTGTGTCTGTCTCTCCCCCTCATCACCTTTGTGCGCCGCGGCGTGTCATATGAGTTTCCAAGTCCCCTGGGGCTTATATGTCCCTGCCTCACTCAGCTAAGTCTTCCGTGAAAGTTGTAAAAATAAATAAATAAGATTTTGGGAGTATTTAAAAAATTTCAGTTTGTCACTGCCCGTTCATTGTCATGCTTGTTCCAGCTACTTTTCTGGAAGGCCCGCAGGCAGAAAAATGTGATGGTCGCAGACAAAGCAGTGCTTTCCTTACAGATTTGAGAAACGGGGAAGAAGGGTGAGCTGGTGATTCCGTGTCCTCAGATACTTCCCTGTCCCCAGGAGTTGTGTCTGTGTCCGGCCTGACTGATTTCTAAATACCTCCCCACCCCGTGCTCATCCCCTGGGCTCCCCAAGGATGTCCCCATCAATGCCCAATTAGAAGTTGCGATGAAATCAACGGAACTGAGGTGGTACTCTAACAAGAAGTCAAAACCGGTTTCTGGGACCTGGGGGTCACTGCTAACACTGGGGCATGCAACACCAGATCAGATTTGCCTCTGATTTTCATTTAAGGAAAACAAAACAAAAAAACATAGCATTGTTCCCCTCCTCCCACCAAAAGGGCCTCCAGCTACTTTAATATTCTGATATCACTGTCTTTGAAATTCTGAAAAATTTTATCTTTAACTAAATGTTTTGCAAATGAATCCCTTGGGACCAGGGAGCCTGAGGGAGGGCAGAGGGGCTGGGCGCTTCTTGCCACCTTATCTGCACAAAGCACTGAGGTGGCCACGAGCACGGAATTCTGATGGACATGAGAGGGAGTTTTCAAAACACGGCTTCCGAGGCCACCTGACAGTGCTGAAGGCCTGGGCAGCTCAGCTCAGGCCTGAGCCTCCGTGTCCTCATCTCCAAGACAACTGCACAGATGTTTGTGAAGGCTGGTCCGGCTTGGAGTTCCACTTGGCCTTAAGTGACCTGTTTGGGAGGATAGTTATAAGGAATGTAAAAAAAAAAAAGAGAAAATCAGGCCCATAGCCCTGCAGCCCCCGTCGCCATCGCTGAACCAGTTGACCTAAGGCGTCGTCTAACTGTGAGGTCGATGATTTTTCTCTGGGCTCCGACATCTCAGCACCCCGGGATGGAGTCCAGATTCCACTGGGCTCCTGGCCTTCTCTCGAGCAAGATTCAAGAAGTCTTCCTGGGAAAGTGGGTGATGCAGTGAAGTTCTCAGCTGTGACTTTACTAATCTGTTCCCTTGAACCTCGCAAAGTGGTTGCACTGAGCTTATTGTCTTCATAATGCTAAGCGCACGGAGACAATGGAGACCTGTCAAACCATTACCAAGCCATTTTAAGATAAAATGTAGACCCTGTTACCCACTAGGAAATAGCTTTTCGAAACAAAATGGATAGAAACTACTGCTGTTCGAGAGGATTCACAAACATTGAATTTCATGTTCTAATGCTTCTTGTCCCAGACAGAAAGCTGGCAGCAAGAGCTTTCATTTTTAAGTATGGTTAAGATCTTTACGTGGATTGGGGATGACACTCTTGAGTACACCTGAAATAACCTATTTATGTATGTTTTACAACTAAAAGCAGGCTATTGATAGGACAGGATGAGACTGATACGTGTCATTCCTCAAACTGTCACAATGGATTGAGTTGACCTGGGAGAGCAAGTGACCTTCCTGAAGCCACCTACTCAGATGAAGGCCGATGAACATCCCAAACAAGAATCTTACCCCAAAGTGAGCCTGACACACACACTGAAGTCCCAAACCCACCCACGTACAGAGGAGCGTGAGTATTTAACACATCGCTTGACCGAATATTTGAGATTTAACAATACATAGGCTGGGCGTTTGACTCTCTGCCACGAGAGTGCCTGCTCCTGCTAATTCAGGGGAACGCCCAGGAGTTGTAGGCACACAATTCAAAAGCCCTCCGATGCCAGTCTACAGAAAACCTGTGCCTTGTTGGGTCAGCTGCTGGCTGGCTCGGGGTTGCTGTCAAATATGAATTGCACAAACGTGGAATTGCACAAACTCGTTCCTGTAATCTACGGAGGAGGAGAATCCACACTAGAAACAATCCAAACTACATACTTTAAAATATACCCACATCGATGGCATGCCCTGGTTGGACACAGCCCATGTACATTCACAGGTCCCAGGTTCGTGTCCTGGGGCCGGTGGGAACAACCAAGATGAAAAACAACTAAATAAAGTGCTTTTTCCTCTTCTCCCCACAACCCCCCAAAATTCTACACGCACATATACATCTCCACATTGATTCAAATGTGATTTTTTATGAAGGTGCCTCTTCCGTTTATTTTATGGGATGGAAATTGGGAGAGGTGGGATGAAGTCATTTAGGTCCTATTTTGCAACATTGAAATAATGATCATTGAAAGTGGGAACTCGCTAGGACAACTTAAAATAAGCATCCCTGCCAGATTAGACACTGAAGAGCCATCCTGGTGTGTGGAAACGATAATCAATAAAGAGCAGACTTCCCTGACCCTGAGATCTTCCAGTAATACCTCACATCCTGACATCACAGAGCGTCCTCACTTTAGGGCAGTAGCTGACTCAGAGCATCTTGCAGGGCAGGGCAAAATCTGAGCACATGTTCTGTACAGTCTCAGACCTCAGGAACAGGTGCTGGTGAAAGTGGCCCAAACTAACTACTAACCACAAGACAATGACTAATCACATCCTTAGGTTTTATTCTTCAAGAAGCTAGGGAAGAGCAGAAAAGCAGGGCTCCCCACATATGCATGCTGGCTTCAGAGATGCGCCCCAAAGTAACCTGATAAACACACGAGCTCCAGATCTCCTGAGAGCTATGTTCTAACCCCCACAGACTCACACCTTTGATTCATGAAGACGCACGAATTGCCCCCACGCAGGCTCACAGATTACTACAATATCTGCTATTCAGAGCCAACCATGATTTCAGAGTCCCTACCCTGTTTCCCTAGACTAACCTCCATTATCTTAAGACCAATTTCAGCCAGGGAGACTGATCTGCACTGCACCCCAGTCTCCTTGTTGGCCAACCCACAATAAAAGCTCATTCCCTTTTGCAAAAGCAGGCGTCATGGTGTTGAGCTCTCTGCAGTGGGCAAAGAAACTTGGATCAGCGTCACTATGTCTACAGAGCTAGACATGAATTGTGTTCACCCTGGCTGAATGTGGAATTTTATGATTTTGCTAGAAACAGAAAGAGTTTGTTTCCAGGTCCAAATGTACGCCTGCTCTACGATCATCACTGTGAAGCCAAAGAGATTCTAAGAACTGAGACAAAAACTCTCCTACATTTCTCAGGCAGAGAGAACAGAATTCTCTTTGATCACTGAAAAACTCTAGAACAGACTTTAGAGGAGACATGACTCATGAACACTCCTAAGAGGAAATTGTGATTTCTAAAAGCCAACATAGCTTCTTTTCCTTTAGAGAGAGAGAGAGAGAGAGAGAGAGAGAGAGAGAGAGAGAGAGAGAGAGAGAGAGAGAGAGAGGAGGAGGAAGAAACATTTTGAAGGAAGGAAGAAGCACTTCCATTTACTTATTTTTGGTTGTTCCCCCAGCCCTGGGTTGTGAACCTGGGTCCTTGGGCTTTACATGATCCGTGCCCCAGTCACAGGCTTAGCAGCCTGAGCCACCAGAGTGTGTCCAACACAAATTCTTGAGGAACAAGAAATACCAAACTAACCTTTCTTTTTCATTTTATACATTTGCGAACTTGAAATCTTTTAAATAACAGTAAATTAGAAAAGAGATTTGTCTCCCCTGAACATTTTACAAATCAATTTTATTCAAACTCTTCTCCCGCATCTTCGACCACCTTGTTCACTCAATGAATGAGACTCTGCTGTCGCTAGAGCGCCACTTGAAGTCACCTAACAGCTCCCCAGAGTCTGTTATCTTTGCTTCCTTTGGAGCCGTCTGACACCCAGAACTTTTGAAAAATCTGTGAAGGCTGCTGAGATCTGTGTCACAGATGACAAATATCCACTCACTGAACACATGACTTCAGGCATGTGTCAGGCAGTCAGAACTTCTCCTACATTGTATGTTCATAATTTCTACATCAATGGCATACTACCTCGCTAAAATGAATCCATTTTGTTTTTACAGATAGGATTGCTAGATCAGTTGAATGCCATCTTCTACATGGACCTCACAAATCTTTGGATGAAACCCTTTCCCTATACTTGGGGGAGAAAGACTGTGTAATGGCGGTATCATGCCAGGACATATTGAAATATGGTGTCCCTTCTGTGCTTTCAATCAATAGACAATGGAAGGTCACTTAATTATGCATGTGTGCATGTATACTCAAGTGGAATCAGAGAGGCTAACACGCTTTCAGAATGGCTACTGAATGATGGATGTCATTTCAGAGAGGAGGGTTTCCATTGGGCTTTGTTCTTGATCTGTGCCATGGAGGTGACCTAGACCACCTAGGATCACCTAGGGCCAAGAAGGTGGGCTTCTTACCTTCGTTTACTGCCGAGGCATTTAAGATGAAGGCACTGGAGCCAATCTAGAATTTCTTCACAGAGACTACATTGAGAAGAATTTTGTTCAATTCTTCCCTGATTCAAACCTTGCTTAAAGTCAACGTTACACACACAGAATTCTAAGCAGGAGGACATTTTTAAAACCGTCTAGGTCCTTCCCTCAGTTTTCCTTGTGTAATTGAAAAAGACAGGACTAAAGACTCAGGTCTCTTGACTCGCAGCCAGATATGCTCTTCTCTTTGCCTGATTCCTAGTTATCAAAGTAAATATTCTGTTAGGATAAGGGCCAAATGCCAAATCTGTAAGACATACGTGAGACAAAATTCTTCCTAAAATAGCTTTGCAAAAAACGCTTGCAGGTATTTTGCAAAATACCCTTTAAAAGAAAAATCCTATTGGGCCAAGACCGAATACCATAGAGAAGACAACATAAATCTTGGGAAATCGATGCTTGTTAATGTCAATTTATCTTTATAATGAAAAGCCTCTGATACACCATGCTGTTGGAGTAAGTGAGCTAATGCAGGCCATGGGTTTTGCACAAGAACTAGGAACACTCAATAAAAAGTAGCTGTTATGATTAATAGTTAAGACTGGAGTAGGGTTTGAAATGCTTTTTCTCGAAGGCAATAAAGCTTCCGGATGGAGCTTGTCAACCAGCGTCAGCCAGAGCGCAATGAATGGGTAATGGTCCCCGGCCCCACCATGCCGGGGCAAACCTTGATTATGGGCAGTTCGCAGCTCCCAAGCTAAGACCTCACTCAGAAAAGCTTATGAAAGTACAAGGATGTGACTACTGTGTGTGAGGAGAACAGATGCCTGCATTTCTAAAAGGAAAGTCGAGTGTATTACCCTGTTTTGCCAGTAGTAGTCATTTGGAACTTCTCACCAGGGTTTCGAGCTCACGAGTGTGATATGTTCCACTGCTGAGAACCATGGTGTTGGGGTGACTGTGAAATGCCTCTACCTACTTAAAATGCTCAAATATTTTATGAAGAGTGAGTCCCGGCACATCTAAAACTTCCAGTGGGTTGTAAATCAAAGCTACCTCAATTTAAAAGATAAAGTATTAAAAGAATCCAAGTTGTTGTCATTCTATTGTCAAAGAAGAAATGCTCACTAATGCTTCCAATAACAGGGAAAAGAAAGGAACAAATTTTGAGTCGGGTTAATTCTTCAATTCCAGAAGCTAAACAGGAGCTTGTTGCTTTTTTTTTCTTTTTCAAAGTGTCTAATCTGAGGGCTTGGTATATAAAGGAGAAATTAAACACGACACTGTGATACGAAATGCAAACTCAAATATATTTTGAACATGTATAAACATTTAAATTTCTGATTGGCCATTCTGATAATTAGCATATGCCAAAGAGCTTATCTGAGGGATTTGCTGAGTAACCTTTCCTGCTACTTTTGTGAGTTTCACGGTGAAAGGGACAAGAAATTTGTCATGTTCATACCAAAGAGTTGATCAGTCCAGATGTTAATTATCCAGCATATTTGCTCCTTTGTAACAGCCCTTTGACTATCTTTCACAAATTACTGCTAACCCTAGGAGAGGTAGGAAAAGAAAGATGTGAACTTCAAACCTGCTAACCCATGCTTGTTTTTAATCCATTCCTGGGAAGAGACAAATTTTTTCACACTTTAAACTACTATCATCAAAATGATTGCTTTTATCTTCCTGAATACAAAGCAGTCAATCAGACTACCTGTTTTTATGCATTTCAGTAAGGCTGCCCTAACATTTCTCAATCTAAAATCTCTGCCTAAAATGGTCAGTTTTGAAATGTTTAGTCAGGACATTTCCATTCTCTTCTCTTGCCTGCTTCCTCACTCTCCAAAAATTCAGGCGTCTCATTATTTCTCAATTAAAGATATATTAAGGCTCATGGTCGGAAATACACATAAGGTGATACAGGCAAACTTCTTTTTTATTTATTTTTTAAAGAGAGGGAGATGGGGAGGAAGAAGCATATTTATTTTTTTATTGAGTTATTTATTCATTTGGGGTTTTGTCCCTGGACCTGGGTCTTGAACACGATCCACATCCCAGCTATCCCAGCTGCCTAAGCCGCAAGGTTGCACGCAATTCCTTCCTGTTTTAAATAACAGTAACTTAACTGCTAGCAGTACCTAAACCCAGTTCTAAACATGTTAACTTTTTTTTTTTGCCTCCCCCATGGGTCTCAAACCTGGGTTCAGGGCTTTCATAGGCTGTACCTCAGCTACCTGAGCCACAGAGGGGGGCTAATTATGTCAATTTTTCCTAAAAAAAGGAAATGTAGGCACACCCTGGTGGATCGACAGTTAGTTCAATTTCCTCTGAAGGACCCAGGCTACATATTCCTGGGTTCGAGCCCTGGTCCAGGGGCATGGTGGGGGGTGGAAACAACCAGTATGACCAACTAAATAAAAATAAAATAAATGCCTCTTTCTCCTCTCTCTTCCTGCCTGTCTGCCTGCTTGTCTACATTCCCGCCGGCACCATTCTCGTGGTCTGGACACACAATGGAAGACTACACAACCCTTAGAAGAGATGAAATCCTGTTATTCAATCAACATGGATGGATCTAGATGGGATGATACAGAGTGAAATAAATCCAAAGAACCAAGAGAGATACCAGATGACCTCTTTCATCGGTGGAATATAAAGGAACAACTGAATGAACAGACAAAACAAAAACCAATCCTTGAACTCCGAAAATAAAACTGAGGTGACGTAGTGGAGTAGTGGTTAGGTCAGTTGCCTCTGAAGTAGCGCAAGGCCACATACCCCTGGGCTCGGGACCTGGGTCCAGGGGGAAGCAAGTAGTGTGGACCTTTTAAAAGGCCATCATTGGCTTCTCCTGGTGGAGTAGCAGTTGGGCCAGCCGCCTTTGGACAAGTGTAGTTCCTGTACATTCCAAGGCCCTGAGTTCGCATCCTGGGCCCAGGGAAGCAGCCAGTGTGAGCAACTAAATAAAAATGCAATAAAAATGCTTCTTCCTTCTCTCTTCCTACTCACCTTCATTCCTGCCTACACTTTTCCTTTTTTGAAAAAAGGCCACCATTTACAAGACTTGTTCCAAATCACAGCACCATCATCAGGCCTGCAAGAACCCGAGGGGCCTTTGTACATCATCGCCTCTCAAGTCAGGGGCAAGGTTTGCCTCACTCCCACTTTCACTCAGCTTTTCTATTTTTAGAGTCAAACGTGTACATCCACAATCACTGCTCGATACGAAAAACGCTCAGCCAGAATATGTCATCGCTTTCAGCTGCTTGGACATATGAACAGAGCAGACCTCTTTGGTGCATCAGAGCTGATTCAGAAACACAGGCAAGATGTTACTCAGAATAATGTGGCTTCTAAATGCTGAGCCTATGCCACCTGTTGAGGTTAAACAAAGGAACAAACAGAACATGTGTTAAACCGTTGCTTTTGTGTTCTGTGTGAGGCCGAAGATAAGTCTTGGGCTTGCAATCAGTAGCTGTCGGCCCTTTAAGTCACTAACATCCACGGCTGATTCGCTGTTCTTTGTGATATCCCTGACCCGCTGGAATTTAATCAGAAGACAAAAAGGTGAAGGAAGAAACAGACCTCAGTCTCAGTCACGGGAGCCTCTCTGCAGAGGGGAAGGAATGAGTTTGAACCCTAGTTTATCTGCAGTGAAGCTCTGAGGGTTTAGATGTTCTCAAATGGCTGTAAATAACCTCCCATTTTTACCGTGCAAACATTCATCCTGGGTTCCTTTTGCAGAATTGATCGTGAAAGAAAACCAAAACGCCATTCATTTTCCTTTTTCCTTTTTTAAAGGAAAGGAGCAGGCAGGAATGAAGGTGAGCAGAGGCAGGCAGGGAGAGAGAGAAGGGAGAAGCAGTTGATTTTATTTTTATTTAGCTGTTCATCTTGGTTGTTCCCCCTCCCAGACTGGGACGTGAACCAGGGTCCTTCAGATGTACGTGGTCTACACTGGACAAAGGCGGCAGAACCAACAGCTACTCCACTAGGGCACACCATGTTTAATTTTTTTTAAAAGCACATCATTGACCACGGAAATAAAGACATCCTATATTTTCAATTCACACCTAATGCATGCTACTGTATCAGCATCTATTAAGGACTCCACGCCAACCTAAAATTCAATTAACATTCATTTGCTAAGTTCAATGCTGGTATAAAATTCACTTTCAGCAATGATGGAGAATAATCCGCTTCAAGTACACATGACAAATATTCGCATTGCCTTCAACGAGGCCTGTGAGATTGCCACGAGGAGGCACTTCTGCTGGTCGTGATGGCTGTCTGGTAACGCACGCATCTTTCTTCAGTTAGAAAATGCGCGCATTTCCAAAAACTAACCGAGTTCAAACGTGCCCACGAGGAATGAAATCAGTGCACTTTGCTGCATAAAAAGCAGCCAGTCAGGGCAGGAAGCAAAACATGTTTTTCCTATTGTTGAACGTAGGCGTTCACATTCAATACTGTACAGAAATCTTTGTACAGAAACCTTGGCTCCATTTGCCATGTAAGAATCGAAGCTACGCATCTATTTATCTAAGGAGAGTTAACAGACTCAGCTCGAGACCTGACAAAAAGAAACACAAGCCAAATTGCATTCAATGCTGCTAAGACCACCCTAAGTTTTGGGTGCCATTTCAAGACTTGATTTCTCTCCGGCGTGGCCCGGCTAGTGTAGACTGGAGGCCGCCGGCCCCAGGCCCCTGCCCCCCGCCCCCTCCCTGCCGCGCTGAATCACTGTAAGCACTCGGCGTTCCAGCGGAAGGGGCGGCCTGTGTCCTTTACAGAACAGGGCTGTCTAGGGGGTATGACAAGAGGCGACGCCTGGGGGAGGGCCCAGCAGGCCCTTGAGAACCCACTCAACTATGGGCAGCCAGCAGGCCCGAGGGGCTTCACGGCTGACCGGAGCTGCCACCCTATTCATGCCTTTCTCCCCAAACAATGACCAGCCCGAGCCCCCAGAAGGCCGCCTTCTATCCATCATCATTCATATCTCAGCAATGACAGGCTGAAGAAAGACTCCGAGGGGCTATGTGCCTCCAATTAGCATATTTCTCCCTGCTGCACAATAGAGGCTTTTAAGCTTCTGCCTTTTAAAAGCAGGGGGAGAGGGGGGAGGAGAGGAAAAGCAAGGCTGCTCTTAGCAACAGCGTCTGAAATGGAAGGATCTGCCCTCCCTCAAAGCCGCTGGCATGGTGTTCAGTGTTCGGAAGGCAAGCCTCCTCTCAAATGGCCTAAAAACTTATTAGAGAATAGTTACTGGACCACTGTGTAGGAAACATCCTCCCCTCTTGTCATTACATTATTACATTACAATTAAATTCTTCGATTAAAAAAACGAATTGCGAGTCCTCGGCTCTTCCTCTGATCCTACTACAGAACAGGACACGGTCCTGCCTCCTGGAGAAACTGACAAAATGCCGGGATCCACGAAGCTTATCAAGGGGAGTCCTCAGAGGGGCTTCTCACCACGTGCATTTGTTTCCAATCTTCAGGAATAAAAAGGGGGAGGAGACCGAAAGACAGCGCAGATGCTCTCACTGCCCTGAGACTGGACTTCATGTCACCTTTCCTCAGAGACTGTCCCTGCCACCTGGGTCTTTGCTAAAGGACAGCCCTGACACTGCCCCAGGTGCAGGCTGGCACACCAGACCGGAACGTAAAAGGGCATAAAAACAACATTGATCTAGGAAATCTCTAAGAGGCCAACAAAAGGCATGATTTGAGTTCCATGCCCCTAAATACTAAGTCTCCAAAAGATTGCGACTCAATTCCAGGGGAGAAATTGAGATTTCTCTGGGTCAGAATGAATTCTTTGAAAAGGCTCTAGCCCTTTAACAGTAATGCCAAACCATCAGGGACACTTAAAACAACACTCTTCTTCACGAAAGCCCCAGTCCCTGGACAGTGGGATCTGCCAAGGCCTGCTGGGCTGGAGCCTGCTCCTGGAGGGGAGCCCGAGCCCCCTGCTTCTGTCTTCCCCTAGGGGGCGCACAAAGATGAAAGATGGTGACACCACCATCTGCTTTGTTTCCCAGCCAAGCTATCAGAGCCTCCTGCTGTTGCTAGAAGCTGAGACCCTTCCCCAGGCCTGCCCGCCCACTGTGGGACAAAAGTCCATCCTGGTGTGTGCCATGGCATCTCCAGTGAAGCTGACTCAGCCTCTCCCTCTTTTCTCGAATGTGCCTCCAACCCTGGGCTCTGACACCATCTTGATTTCTCATCTACACCACACACTCAGCCCCCTTTTCCCAGTTAACTGATGTTTCACTAGACAGGATGCTCTTAGTTTGGGCCTCTCCTAATTCCAGGTCTTCTAGAAATTAAGGCCCAGTTTCAAAAGTGATCTTCAGAACCATAGTTTAATACTCCTTGGTTTGATGTAGAGAGTCAATGCAATCAAGCCCAAATCCCAGCAAGCCTCTTTGTAGGTATCAACAAGCAAACTGCAAACTTCTTATGGAAAAGCAAAGGGATTAGAACGGTCACATCATCCTGAAAAGAACAAAGGAGGAGGACTTACATTACCCAGTTTCGGGACTTACTATAAAGTTACATTAGTCAAGGCAGTGTGGTTTGACGGTATAGATACGTGGCACAGAACAGACAGCCCAGGAAGAGAAGCACACCAACAGTCAGCTGATTTTTGGCAAAGGTAACTTGATAGAGAAAGGAAATTGCTTTCAACAAATAGTGTTGGACCCGTTTACAGGCACTAAAATGAAGGTAGACACACAGCACACCAGAAAGCTAATTCAAAATGGTTCACAGATCAAGAGGGAAAAGATAAAACTATAACACTCTTAGAGGAACACATAGGAGAAAAATCTACTGATCTTGGGTTGGGTGGTGGGTGTTGAACACACCAAAAGCATTATTCAACTGCGAAAAAACAGCTAACGTGGATTTCATCAAAACGATAGCTTAAGAAAGCAGGTAATTTTTGGTTCAAAGGTTTTAAAGACATATGTTGCATCTAGCTAATGGCGTTTGTGAAATGTCTTCTTGCTGGTGGCTCCAGAGGGTGGCTGTCCTGTCCTTTGGGGGACACCTGGCTGAACATCACGCCACCCGCTCCTCAGGCACCAGGCCCCTGGTGTTCCTCTGGGCCCCTGCAGCACAATGCGCTAGGCTAGTGACCATAGCATGAGCTCACTACCTGCGCAGCGCCATGTCTCGGATTTCCTGGGGTCCCCACGCCCTCAGTCAGGGTCTGGTGCATGGCAGGTGCAGAGAGAAATACAAATACCATATGATTTCAGCTATGTGGAAGACCAAGAAATTACACAAGTGAACAAACTCTCAGGTCGTGAGACCAGAATGGAGGGGAAAGGGAGTGGGTAAACCAGGTAATGGGGGTCAACTGTCTGGCAGTGGTTGGGTGGGGATCAGAATGTAACAAAACTATAGACTTTTAGTGGTGAACGTAATGTAGCACATACACATGTCAAAGTATAAAGCGGCACGTTCAAAACTTCTAGAATGGTATGTACCAATGTTACTTCCGTAAAAAATTTAATACTTATTTTGTAAAAACCAAAAACACCGACGAACAATCAGATGATGTTTGGAGACTCCTACTGCCCATGCAAGAAGGCATCCCTTGCCCCTTCCCCCCTTAGCACTCTTCCACTGTTTCGACTACCATATCCTCTTCTCCTTGTAACCCGTCTGTGATGGGCAAGAGGCTCATAGGTGCCCAGTCTCGTTTACAAAGTCTCCATCTCCTATAGATTCAAATGATCCTTCCAGGTCGAAACTCCCCAATTCTAAATTTTAGGCCATGATTGCTTTTCCCAACTCCCATGGCTAATACCTTGTCTATATGTATACATACATTCACACACATGGACATATGTACATATCTTAAGGGAAGGATGAAGAAAGTTCTGATGGGGGGGGGAAATTCAGATGAAAATACTTTGAATTGTGAAGGCTGTAAAATATTAAAATTAAAGTGTATAGATGTATGTGGATTTATGTGTATCATAATACTGTGTGCATCATAATATATGCATGCACACATGCATAAATATACAGGTGTGAACATATACACAATGCATATATACACGTACAAATACTTCACATATATAGATATCTGCATGTAAACAAACACATACATTTACACAAACACATAGTTTCATTTGAATATTTCACATACTTTCAAATGCAAACGTGCTACATTGAATTTATCTTCTCCACTCCGTGTGAGGATGCTTCTGTCATTCTTCTTGTCAAAAGCATCACTATCATCCTTACAGTTAACATTTTCTAGGCAATCGGAGCTCAGCTCCATCATTCACCAGCTATGGGGAAGTTATTTAACTTCTACCTCACTGGTCGCCCATGGTTACATCTATATAATGGTCATAATACAGCCTAACGCCTCCATATTGTTTGAAACAGTCATCCAAATCACATAAAATCCCTGTCCTGTCCTAAAATCCCTTTCATATACTCTGTGAAATACCTGTTAGTTGGTTATGACTTCTCCACATCGGATTGGTTACTGGGGTGTGAGGTGTGCGCATGCGTGCCTGCATGTGTGTGTTTCAAATCCATCCCTGCTCCTGTGATCAGTCTCTTCCCGCGTGTAGCTGGTTATCAACCTCCGTAATCTCACATCTCAAATCCCAGGCCAAGGATTATCTGTCCCAAATGAGCTCTTTGAGTTGCTCCCATAATCTATGATGGACCGCCCCCCGCCCCCCCGCACAAGGTC
>RJWH01010523.1:5925-16482 GCA_004363575.1 Solenodon paradoxus
AATCCCTCAAAGAAATTTCATGGTCAGGAACATTTTGTAAAAAGAGATGGGATACTTACATGCTCTCATTAGGAGAGATGCTATCATTTAGATAAGATCCATTGCTGTTTTCCATTTCTGCTAGCCTGATAAAAAACGTAAAAGCTCATTAAAACTTATGTGACTTCTTAGAATCTATTCAAGACCTAATCGAACATTCCTGAAAACTAAAGGATAAATCATGTCAGGAGGAGAAAGGAATCCTTCAAATTAACGGATTAGTGTGTCGGCCTAACCATTTGAGGCAGTGAGTGCAAGACCACACAGCTAGTTAGCAGCGTCACAGTTATGTTATAAATTCTAAGGGAAGTTCTATTTCGTTGTTGTTTCTTTCTTCAAGATCAATCTTCCTTTCAATGAGAGCTAGGCCTTTGTTTCCACAAGCCTAGCTTTCCTGACAGCAAATGCACCCCAGATCTTATACTACCCCTTATTGTTGAAGACAAAGCTATCCACGGACAACAGACTCAAATAGACAGCTAGTTACAGCTTTCCACGGTTAATAAGCATATGTTCAGCAGTTGGAATATTAATAAAGGACGAATTAACAGTAAAGCCTGCTAAACTTCTGTTATCAATTTTTACCTTTAAAAACCTCCTTCACCTCAGACAGTATCTTTATACAACTTAAACAATACTTAACCAAACTCTTACAGATTTATTAAGCAAGCATAATATATCTTAAAATTAGCGATTCAATATTTAGCTCTAATACAAAGAAGGTGAGACAGAAAGCTCTTAAGAATTAGGAAAATTACTCTCGTCTTTACAGCATCTTATGTAAAATAAACACACAAGTGGAAAGCCAATGCTTTCGTATTTTCCACATAACCAAGTTATCGTTTCTTCTTCGCACATTTATATCTGATCTAGCAATTTTCTAAGAAGGTTAGACGATTTCAAAGCCAATGTATCAATGTATTAAACGTGCTCAGTATGCAAAACACCACAAAGCTATCGGAAATGTTTAAGGGCCAGGGTTAGGGAAGATTGTTCTGGACTAAAGCTCTTATGGGTGTCCCAAAAAACATGCAGTGGAATGACATGCACGTTAGAGGGCAGGTTGATTAGTAGAAATCAGACAAGAGTGGCGGGGAGAAAAAGAAAAGATTTGTTTAAAATGATTATCGGTTAGCTCTCCTTGGTTAGTTATTTCAATCAATATTTGCCTGGCATTCAACTCGTCTCATACCTGCTAGCATAATGTTCAATGCGTGAATGAGTATCATCGTGTGAAAGCTGAGGGGACGAGGCAGGCCTATAAGGCAGAAAATGTGATTAGTCACAGATACCATCCTTTAATGGAGAAAAAAAAAAAAAAACCCACCACACCGAAAGCTTTGATTCTCACTCTCTGGATAATGTTCACATTTAGTTTTTTCCGTATTGTAGCTATCATGTATTTTATATCCAGGTTTCTTTGAGAGAGGACTTCTGCTTTTCTCAAAAGTCATAAAGAGATCAAAACTTTCTCTGGGAAGCTTCATTGATAGGACAAGTTGGGGACGGCAATCTCTGCATGACTTTTTGTCCTCCTATCTTGGAATTTCTCCTACCTTATATTCTGAAACAGTGTTAGCATTCTGTGGTTTAAAGTGTTAAACAGTTTACACCTGTGCCTTGTTTGTAAATGGAAACTGTACATTTGTCTAGTATTTTTTTTTACAGTTAGCAACCTGAGTTGCAAAGAAGCCACTCCAGCTCATGATTTCTTAAGATTCCATCTATGAAATGATTGGTCTGGGCAATTTTGTAAAGGAATATATCAATTTAGCAATAGTCCTATACGGCTACTTCCTAGGTTAAAACTGAATATCCTAAAATTACATTGTCATGCCTTTAAAAAGAACAACTAAATGCAACAGAATATTATGATATCTGCGGCGTTTCTAATTTGGGCTGCTGTGTGCTAATATACAGAGGAGAAAATGAGGGGAGGTTTAGCCTGAATGGTCTATCTATCTACTTTTGGGGTCTAAAAGTTGACTGTGTTTTTAGCCCACAGACTAGAATTTTTGTAAGGTTAACATTTTTCTCACTCTTTTCTATCTGATCTATTAATTTTCCTTGAAGTTTTTATAGTATCTTTTAGATTAACCTTAGGGGAAAAAAATCCATCTCTGCTGAAAACCAGTTTGGGCTTGTGTTGTTTTGTTTTAATTGGAATAGGACAAAAGGTCTCTTCCATTTTTCTCAAGACAGTGAAAGCCCTTAGGTAAAGGCACGAATCCAAAAGTCAACAGTAATCTATTCAGTGAGGACTGTTTTAGTCCAACGGACAAAGCAGCATTTAAGGACTTGGTCTGAATACTAAGAAGAATGTTTTTTATTAGGTTAAAATAGAGAGTCGTGTAGTTACCTAGACTTAACATAGGAAATGTGCTTGCATCCAAATTTCTTGAAGATGACACACAATCATAAGATGACTACAATATACTATAGCAAATAACTAGGGAATTGGCCTTCTTTGAGAAATAAATGTATTTATGAAGCCAATGTTGTCATCAGGTGTCACCATAATCAAATTTAGAATTACAAAAACATTTAGACTGCTATGAGGAAACAAAAGAATGGTTAACCAATTTACTAGGCAGATGCAACGACTTCCCTGATGAATCTTCACCATAGTTTTTGGACACTTAATCTGCTAACGTCTTAGACCCTTGGAACAGCCCACTACTAGAAAAAGGCTAAGGTTTGTTTTGAAATATTCACGGTAGATCGAGATAACTCAGTACTTGGAATATTTGGTTTATAAGCCTCATCTTCTAGAAGAGACCAGTCTTTCAGTTGCATACTTGGTATAAGCTAAAAAGTCTATCAAGAAAAACTGAAGAGCTGCTACCCTGGTAGTGGGCAGAAGAAAGAAAACCTAAGATTTTGGAACATGACTACCCCAAGAAAACTAGGTATAATGAAAATAATAAAAATCTCATACCAAAAAATTCCATGCAAAGCTTTAATTTTTAGCTAAGGATAATTCCATGCTTCTCTTATTAACGTGTGTGGAAGCATCTAGTACAGCATGAACAAGCACGAGAACTCATAACAGCTGGAAATCTAAAAACCATACATATGAAAGGAGGCACTTATTAAACCAGAAGATAAGCGAAAAGGGCGATTGGCCAAATCATTTAAAAACCAAACATTAGAAAGGGTACAAGAACCACAGTCCAGAAACAAAACTAAATGCAAAGTCTTCTAAAACACCTTTCCCAAGGAAGGTAAGAATACCGTTGCGCCTTCCTATATACAAACCTATATACCAAGGCTTGTTCCTGTTATCGCTAGCGGACGATTCATTGTATTCCACCCACCACCATTTTCTCTGTTGTGAAAACTCCATTAATAAGTTTTCGTCCATTTAAGTTTCAAAGTGGAATGGCTCAAAGAATGTTTGAGTGTCCTATTTGTGGATAAGCACAAAAACTGTATGCTAGATTTCGTTTCAAATAACACGGCAAAAATGGATACGGGTTTTGTCTAAGGAGAAACAAAAGATCTGTAGCTCAGTAAACTTTCAAATTCTGTGATCCCTATTAAATGGATTCAACGCTGTCATCATCATAGGATTTGTTAACATCAGATAGTTATTGTACAAAATACAACACCTTAGGTCCTGGCTCTTTTGCTTGAATAGGGTAGCTTTATAATTTATTTTAGACTATTTATAATCCCAGGAGTAAAGACATGAATAAAATTAGTATTAAAGAAAACAGGGACTTTGATCCGCTGGCTTTATTTTCTCCCTCCAAATTATTCAGAAATAGTGGGAAGTTCTAATCAACTTTTCATAAAGAGGCAGAGTAGGAGTATGTTTTAGTTAGACATTTAAACAAACGACTTAATTATTTTAAAGTTCTTCTAACGTTCTTCAGAGTTTAAGACAAACATTTTCTACTTGAAATAAGTTACATTAACCTCAATGTCACGCTTTCTCACGTTAGTTTCTGTACAAAATAAACATCTTTCCTTTCAAGGAACAGTTAGGCATTCTTTGCTTATGTTGTGCTACTTCTGTGCATTTAAAATTATTCTTTAGTATATTTCTCTTAGGGTTTTTTAAAATGGGTAGAACTTATTCCAATACAGTAAACTGATTTGCTCATCATTAGTCAATCAAGTTGTGGATTTCAATATACCCATTTTTTCAAGTGTCTTATTTCTGAGAGGTCCTAACACTATAAGCAAAATAGACTAATTGCAAGGAAATAATCAACTCCCCAAGTTATTCGAGCATGATGATTAAATAAATCTGGTAGTTCACTATTATCTTAAAATCATCTCAAAATTAAGGGTCACAATAATGCAGTTTTTAAAAAGAAAAGGCAGCCTTACTCTTCCTTTAGGCCACTAAAGACTGAAAACTAAACCTGTTAATAGTTTGTTTTTGCCATGATAAGATTTTAAAGAAAGGAGCCACTTTAAATTACAAGGTAGAACAATAAAGAAGATCCAATAAAAATAAATTGAAATCTGACATAAATTTGTCTTCCAAATTAATCATTCTACCCTATATATAATAGAGCTGTCTGGTTTAAAATATTTTCATAAAGTATACTTTGAAACACCATAAAGTTGCTGTAAAACCCCATACAGCAAAACTTTAAAACATGCACATTTTGTTGGTTAATATATAAATCACAGACCCCCAAAAAGGATTTTTTTCAACACTGTCAACTTTGAAAAAAGTCAATTATTTGTTGCTACCCATATTAGCATTATTAATACACCTCAATAGTAATAAAGATTACAGTACACTTTCCTTCTAGTGTAAATGTTTAGCTGAATACGTAGCTTGGAGAGGAGAGCAAAGTGAGTTCAGTTAAAAATTGAGAAACCCTTATATAGCTCTGTGCGTATATAGAGAGAGAGCGGGATTAATATACATAGAGATTAATCAAATAGCATGGCATTGCCTAGATAAAGTCCACGCACTGCACTGAAATTATTCAAGCAAACTCAACATCATACTATCAAACCCATTCTGCTGTTTTTCAGTGTTTTACTTCAAACAGGCCCTGAAGAATAAGCCATCATCCTTTTGCAGGCCCTCACGCAATGATTCTCAAGAAATATGACTACAGAATATTTTATTATGGAAGCAGAACTCTTCCCTGCTCTCCCAGAAACACAATGACCAACCCAATCCTCTCTTTGGTCTCAACTTGAACTCAAGGCCACTTCTGCGGGTTGAAATCTGCCCAGGTGGGGGCCTGAAATTCTCACGCTGCTTCCCCTGACCCCATGCTAAGCGGCCCGCTCGATATCTTACCAAGGGAAGGAAACAACTTAAAATGCAAGAAGGGAAATGAGTATGTCTTCAACATAGAACAAACAACAATGTTTAAAATCGAGCAAGCAAATGTATGGGTGGGACCAGCTCCCCTCGGCAGAAGTACTCACGCAGAATCTACCGGCCAGAAGTTGATCAGAGTAACAGGACTGCAAAACAAAAAATGGGGTGGTGAAGAGAGACACAGGCAAACTCAGCCGCAAAATAATTACTGAAAGGTCAAACAAAATAAAGCAAATGCAACCAATTAAGTATGAATTATGGAAAGCAACAGGCAAAGGTGGAAAGTGAATGAAAAGGAAAACAGCTGTGCAATTGTCATTGCCGCTCAGGGAGAAACGAGAAGGTTGGCAAGAGGTCACGATATCATCGATCGGTTTGATCGTGAGGATCACGACTACTTCCTGTGGAGAAATTGTCCGTGACCATATTTTCCTTCAAAGTGAAAAATGTGACCAGATTTGACCACACCATCAGATACAAAAAGACAAATGTCTACTGATTGGTGAGGAAGGAGAAACCCAAATGAAATATTGGAATCACTCATTTGTAAACAGTCCCACATTTCTTACAATCCTTGTAAGGGAATTAGGAGCTGTCGTATGGATTTTTCCCAGTGAGGTAAAGCTGACCTTCTGAGAAAGGTAACTGTCCTGGGACAACTGACATGGGACAATGGCAATCGAACAGCAGCCTGTTTTTCTCTTTTCAGCTAAAGTAAATGTAACGGAAGAAAGAGGAGCGACTGTTTGCCTTTGGGAGTGAAGGAGAAGAGTCAGCTGAGAGGAGCTGGACTACACATCAAATGAGTCAGTTTTGCTTTTGTCACTACTCACGTTTCCATGTTGTCCCCCTCTAAGACAGTCTGCACTGGCAGGTAGCCCATTCGGGGATGCTTCGCAAAATACCTTTTGGTTCGAAATTTGTTTTTCAGTACCTTGGCGAAGTCTCGAACATCTTCTCCCGACGTGGTCTGAAAGGGAAACGGCACTGAAATCAGACGGAGGAGGGGGTCCGACGTAAGAGGATCACGACGGGGTGTTAATTCAGGGCTCTTGTTATGTCATTTCGGGGAGACAGTGTGGGCAAAGAGTAAAAGTTTAGGGCGCGCCTTTGTGACGCACGTAGCTAGGATGGCTGAAGTACAGACCCAGGTTTGAGACCTGAGGCCGGGAAGGGAGGACAGAAAATAAATTTGGTAAGAAAGCGTAAAGGCTTTGGAATCAGACAAAACTTGGACTCGGAAACCAGACTTGGCATTGGTGTTAAGTTGAACGAGGTATTTACCGCTCTGAGGCTCAGATCATCAGCAAGACGGGGACAATAATACCTGTTAGGACGTTAGGATGAAGAATTGAAGTGTACTAACTACTGGGTGACTCCATAAATGGTACCTTAGAGAAGTCTTAAGTTCGAAAAGTGGACTTCCACCTTTGATCGCACTTTAAGATATTTTCAAAATTGTTTTCTCCACAGTGATATGTTTTCCTCACTCGATTATTTTCTTCACAGCATGGCACATTCTCCATCACTGAATTCCTTTTCAAATGGAGTCCAAGTGAGGAAAACAAAATCATTGGGAGGCGCCTTTCATGATGGGAGAGAGAAAGGCTCTCAAGCAGAGCTTCTCAAACT
The DNA here is from genome assembly GCA_004363575.1 of Solenodon paradoxus. Lineage (NCBI taxonomy): Eukaryota > Metazoa > Chordata > Mammalia > Eulipotyphla > Solenodontidae > Solenodon > Solenodon paradoxus. Next base: position 12,896 of record RJWH01010523.1, read on the forward strand.
TTGATGTATGTGAGACCACCTGGAGAACTTGCTCAAATGTAGGTTTGGGTTTAGAAAGTGAGGGGTGCGAGTCTGAAGGTGCTGCATTTCTAGAAAGCTCGCAGGCAATGCTAATGCTACTGGTTGACAGACAGACCATACTTTGACTAGCAGGCGTCCAGTACTTGAGGAACATGAGAGTGACACTCAGGTCCTCTTTGACCACCAAGTCTATGCCGTTTTACTTCACCAGTCATTTTTCCAAGTTCTGTTAGCCACTGACCACTTTCCCCAAATCACATCTCGGGAGAAGATGCCACATCTTTATTAAAGAAACCTGGGTACATTATTTAACCTCATTGGCCTGTCGGGGTGGAGCAGTAGTCAGACAACTGCCTCCGAAGGAGCACAGGTCACATTTCCCTGGGTTCAAGTCCCAGGCCCGAGGACAGGGGGAGAGGTGGCCCTGTGGTCAATAAGTGTTAACAACTAAGAAAGAAAAAGAAAGTGCTGCTGCTTTCTCTCTCTTCCTGCCTGCTTGTCTACTGTTGCATTCATTCCTGCCTGCACATACTCCTTTAAAAAATTACTTAACCTGAGGACTCAATGTCCTCATCTGTTTGAAAAAAAAAAAAAGGGAGGGTGGGGAAGACAGGGCTAATAACTCTTGTACGCGACGCAGTTTAAAAAGTAAACATCCGGTATTTAGTTGGTACATGTGAAACAAATAGAAGAGAAGCAAGACTGACTAACAGTGGTGGATTATAAACTTGGGGGGGACCCACATCATTTCCCCCCGGCCATACCCAACATGCCCCATGGCCATAAACCTTCTCCACACAACTCCTAGAGCTGTGCAAAATAAATGTGACAACATCTTCTCTACAACCATGCAGACATAAGAAAAACCTAATTCTTTCCTCAATATTTGTCGACGGTCTACGATACTGGACGGGGATTAGACCTGGCCCGGTGTACGAGGGATAAGGTAAGCCCCGGAGCCGCCAGTTTGGAGCCATGTTAGCTGGGGGACATCTGGGACAGCAGCTGGGAAGCTCTGTGATCGGCACCACACACGAGCTGCAATACTGTACCAAACCGAGACTGCTCCCAGGCAAGCAAACTCTCCCGTCAGGGAGCACCTGACTCACCGGAGTGCAATATTCCACCATGGGGTAGTGCATTTTATGGCCCTTCGCCACTCGGCCGGAAAAAAAGCAACTTTGGCAGATGTCATAATTAAAGTGCTTGAGACTCCTGTATCTGGTAAAGAACAACAAGAACAAAATGTTATTTCATCTACTCAGAGACCCAAAGGATACTCTTTAATAAACCTTCTTCCACATTGTCTTCATTCTGGGAACAGAAAGCCAAGTTCAGGAATCCTGTAAAGTAAGTGACGAAAGTCCTACCTCCAGATTTCTCTGCTGCTTCTCCTATAGTATCAAAACATTTTGGTGAGAAAGATGGTCCTCTAAGCACATGCAAGGAAGCAAAACTCAGCTCTTATTTAAACTCCACTAGGAACTCTTGCAGATTAAGTAGGGCGGCACTAGCACACATCCAGCCTTTGGAAGACCAAATACTAGCCTTTGAAAGAACTTCCAGGAGAGAGAGATCAATGCTGCATGGCAGGCCCTCCTACCTATCATGGGAAGAAAAACTTTTCTGGGTGTGCCTTGGTGGATTAGTAGATAAGGTCACAGGATATAATTCATGTACATCACAAGGATCTGGGTTCAAGACCTGGGGGTAGGAAGAGCCAAGATGAAAAATTAAATAAATGCTGCTTCCTCCTCTCTCTTCCTGCCTAACTACCTACTTGCCTTCATTCCTGCCTGTACCTTTCCTTTAAACAGAAAAAGAAAAGCTTTCTGAAGCAGTTAAGCAGTTATTTCCCCATCAAATTATAAAGAAAAAAAACAAAAATAAGGGCACACCCTGGTGGAATAGTGATTTGGTTAACTGCCTCCAGCCGAAGCGCAGTCCACACACATCCTAGGGACCTGGGTTCAGGAGAACAATCAAGATGTACAACTAAATAAAAAATAAGATGCTTCTTTCATCTCTCTCTTCTTGCCTACCTGCCTACTCACCTTCATTCCTGTCTGTACCTGTCCTTTATAAAAATTATAAAGCAATTTCATACAACCAAAGAAAATTAAACAAGAACTCTCAATTCAACAACATCTTGCTTGACATTTTCTGATTTCCATGGCTCGTCTTCAGACAGTGACTTAGATGATCTCTTTCTGTGTCTCTCTCTCTCTAGAAACCCTCAGCACGTGACATACAAATGATACCCGGAGCCCTCAAAACAAAACAAAACAAAAAACTATGGCTCAGATGCAAGAATTTAGAATCTGTAGGTACTAGTTGTTACAATGCCCCCTTCTCCAGTCTCAGAGTACTGGATTCTTTGTTTCACATTCGCCTTGCCTTTTGCTTTCTCAGGTAAGAACCTTAGTCAATTCAAATAAACAGTCTCCTGGCACTTATGCTAACGTGAAGCGGGGGCGGGGGCGGGGGCGTAAAAGCTGCCTTCTGTTAGACCCCAACCATCTTTTGAATGGCACGGCAAGGGAGAGGAGGAAAGAGAAGTACTGATTCCTAGTAGAATCCAATCTGCTAAGGGCAAAGTGTGAAAATGCTCTAAGATTTGCCAGAGCATTCTCCTGTCTTCTTTTGATAATGTTGCCCCCGGGTTTACAGACCCCACTGGCGAGGAGGAGCGCTGAGAAGAGAAGGCTCAGAACTGTAACGCAGACCCCTGTGGCCTCCCCACCCCCATGGCATAATTCTTACCTGCCTAAAACCCAGGAGGAAGGCTAGCAGGTGTCCTTTGGAAGTACTGCCTACTCAATGTCATCTATTCTAGGCTCTAGAAATCCCTAAAGGTTTCTCTAAAACCTCTCTGTAAACAGCATGAAATATGGATAGGCAAACACCCCAATGGTGAAAGCATACAGTGACTGAAAAACACACAAATGGTACAAAGTACTTATTAGGAAACCAAGTACTGAAACAAGCTGAAGCATAACTACAAATGAGTATTTACTTAGCTGCTAAGTGGATTCTGAAGAGACAGAAACTATAGAGCTAGTTTACAACTTGAAGACTATTGGTTGCTACGGAGACCTTGATGCGGCTCCAGATGTTTAAATACATCATTGTTTCAGAATTTGGATTGGAGATGACTTTTCAATAAGATTAATCTGTTTAAAAAGTCCTGTCGCCCCAAAACAGGTCAAGAAGGCTGAGGGTTTAAGGGCCAATTGTTTTCCATGACGTTTTAAGAGTATGAGAATAATTTGCTATGTTTCCCCTGTCTTTTCCATTTATAAGTAAGGAGCATTTTCTTTTTTTAGCTGCTTTGTGAATCATTCATTTACTTGCATACTTTATAGTCCCTTAGAAGTTCATTAGGACACTCTGCAGAGAGTGTAATCAGATTCACAGATGAAAAAGTAAGTTCTAGGGCACTTGAAACAATTCTTATTACTTTCAGGGAGAAAAAAAGTACAAAGTGAGTAAGACATCAAGCTACTGTGAGAAGTCTCCCAAAATAGAATCATTTCTCAGACTTAGAGCTGATTCTTGGGGAGTTT
>RJWH01010524.1:0-15000 GCA_004363575.1 Solenodon paradoxus
ACTGCTGTTACAGCAGTCCTGGTGGTGATACTGCAATATCTAATGGTTTTGATTTTAATTTCCTCAATGGCTAATGATATTGGGTTTCCTTTCATGCTTTGATTGACGATTTATGTCTCCTCTTTGGAGAACTATCTATTCACATGATTGACTCATTTTAAAATCGGGTTGTTTATAATATTGAGTAGAAACAGTTCACTAAATATTCTAGATACGGGAAGATATACTCTTATATTTTTTCAAGAGTTTTATTTTTAGTTCCTACATGTAGTCTATACCTCATGTCAAAATAATGTTTCTCTGGTGTGAGGTAGCTGCCCAACTCCATTTTTTGCAATTGTAGATGCTATGTTCCAGCATCGCTTGTGAAAAGAATATTCTTCCTTTGTTGAATGGTCTTAATACCCTTGTCAAAAATCACTTGATCATGAGCGTGAAGTTCTGTCTATGGACGCTCTAGCTCATGGTTCTGTATGTCAATATGTCAATTTGAGGCCAGCATCACAGTCTTGATTATTGTAGCTTTGCAGTGAGTGTAACATCAGGAAGTATCAGTCTTGCAAATTTGTTCTTATTTCTCAAGATTCTGCAGACATTATGGGTTCCTAGAACTTTCATATGAATTTTAGGTCAGCCTTCCCATTTTGCAGAGAAGCTAACGGGATTCTGGAAGGGATCATGTTGGCTCTGTGGATTACCGGAAAGAGTACTGTCTTCTTAATCATATTATGTCTTCCCATCCATAAATATGGGTGAAGCTTTGTTTATATAAGACTTCTTTTATTTATTTGAACAATGACTTGTAGTTTTCAGAACTTCAGTCTTGCATTCCCTTTCAATTTTTTAAAACATATTCTTATTAGTAATGTTATTCAAATGGAATTGCTTTCTTAATTTCACGCTTATTCATTGCTAGTGTGGGATGCACCATTGATTTTTGCACATTTTCCTGTGCCCCGCAACTTTATAGGATTCATTCATTAGTCATAATAGTGTTTAAACAGATTTCTCAGAATTTCTAGATACAAATCATGTCGTCTGTAAGTAGGAAGAAACTGACTTTTCAGTCAAGCTGCCTTTTTTTATTTGCCTAATTGCTTGTCCTTAAAGTCCCAACACAATGTCAAATACAAGTGTTGAGAGCAGACACCTTTGTCTTGTTCTTAATCATAAGGAAACAGTCTCTCTTCCACCATTAAAAGTAATGCTTCTTGGAATTTTTGTAACTGCCCTTTATCAAACTGAGTAAATCACATTTTTAATCCTAATTCATTGAGTGTTGTTTTTTTATTTTATCATGGAAACCTAATTGGATTTTTAAAAAATACTTTCTCTATGTCTATGGAGATAACCAATTGGATTTGACTTTTACTTTTATTGATTTGATAAAGTGCATTAATTGATTTTATATGCTAATTCAACCTTGCATTTATAAAATTAATCCCATTTAGTCGTGCTGTGTAGTTTATTTAATATGCTATGGGATTTAGTTTGCTAGTAATTAGGTTGATGGTTTTTCCATCTATTTTTGTAAGAGATATTGGTTTGTTGTTTTCTTTTCTTATGATGTCTTTTTCTGGTTTGAGTGTCAAGATAAAACTGGCCTCAGAATGAGTTGGGACATGTTCCAGCCGCTTCTATTTGTTGGGAGGTTTGGGGATCATTGGTTTTAATTCTTCTTTATATGTTTGGTTGAATTCCCAGTGAAGCCATCTGGGCTCGGACTTTTCTCTGTAGAAGTTTTAAATGGCTAATTCCATTTCCCTGCTTGTCATAGATTGTTCAGACTCCAACCCTTTATGCCAACAATAACCAGAACTGAACTCTTTCAACGGTGTGTGTGGTTTGCGTGTCACTGACTGCAGCATGAAGCCATCTAATTTAATACTTAGGAATAAATGCACAACTTCTTTTTTAAAAACCCATTCTTTAGGGTCCCCTGGTGGAGTCACACTTGGGTCCGCCTCTGACCAGGTGAGGTTCACATTCATGCCAAAGACAGAGGTTTGCACCCCAGATCTGGGGAGAGACAACCAAGAGGAAAAATAAAAATAAAAATAAGTTTTTCCCTCCTCTCTCTTCCTGCCTGCCTACTCACCTTCACTGCTGCCTGTGCCTTTCCTTTGAAAAATATGTAAACTCACTATTTAAAGAAATTAAAAGACATATAATCATATGAAGAAATATTCCAATATTCTATGTTTATCAATTATCAAATTAAGATTCCCCAATTGATCTAGAGAGTCAATGCAATTCTAGTAAAAACAACAGGATTTTAGCTCCCTGTGTGTGAACCAAAGGCTATTTGAAGTTTGTTATGGAAAAACATAAGGCAAAGAATATCAAAGCCACCCAAATAAGGACATGAAGAAGGCGAGCTTGTTTTATTGGATAATTGTTTAAAGCCACCATGAGAAACGTGCTGCTATATTGGTACAAAGACAGGTAATAGATAAATGGAACAGAGCCTAGATGCAGAGGGGCAGAGCAGGGACAACTGATTGTTTCAAGGTGCACATACAAGGCAGCAGGAAAGGAGACTTTTCAACAAATGCTTGGGATCATCAGGGCATCATCTGAAAATGAAACTGGACTCCTACCTCCTTGTGAATGAAAATTCAGTTCCTAGGGGCTGGTGGAAGTAGACTGAATACAAACCAAGAAAGTGTGATACATTATTAGAGAAGAGTGTCTTTATGACTTCAGAGCAGGAAATGCTACAAAATGGAATATAAAACTCACTAACCATAAATGTAAAGGTGACCATTTCGACCACGTTTAAGTGAACAGTTTCTACTGATAAACACCCTTGAGAAAGTGCGAAGGCAGTCACCCAAACAAGATCTTTACAACATATGTGACCAGAAAAGTCTTGCGTTTAGAATAAGAGAGCTTCCACAAATCATCATGAGAAACGATTGCTATTTCAGCAGAAAACTGGCAAGTGATTTGACCAGACATTTTCCAAAAAAAGAAATCAAAATGAACAATAAACACTCTTACATGGGCTCAAGATAAGTTATAACCAGGGAGCTGCAATGAATTGCCATTCAACCCACGTGAGCCAAATTTTAAAATACCGTTGAGTTCAGGTTTGGAAACCATCACACAGTACTAGCCGGCGTCCATTTTTAATAGAACGAGCTACTTTTGTCTTTAGTTTGCATTGTTGTGTGGTTTTTAGGATATGGAAATCAAAGCGACATGACCCTTGGCCTTCTAATGTTGAAAACAGACCCAGCCATTCTACTCCTGTGGAAACAAAGTGTGTATAACCAAGAGACTTGGACAAATTGGTCACAGCAATGGTATTAGTTAGCGCCAACAGAGATGACCTTCATCGCTATATTGGATGAATTCAATGGTGGCACATTCTTACAATGTCCCCTCACGTGGGGGTAAGTTCTCTATAGTGATGTCGATGAAATGGAAAAACATGGTGTTGATCAAGGGGAGCCAGACACAGAGGGATATATATTATGTGAGTCCACACACACAAGGTTGAAAAAGGACAAAACCAGCCTGTGGTATTAGAAGTCAGGGTAGTAATAACTTCTGAAGGAGAAACAGGGTGCTAGGAAGCACCCATGTGGGTACCTGGGATGCTTCCGGAAACTTTACATCTTGGGATCTGGCTGCTGACTCTGTGACCACTTCCTGAGCTGCCCGCAACACTTGTGCAGTGTTGGTCTAGCTGCAGAATGAAGTTTGACAGAGCACAGAGGCATTTTATTCAGCAAATATGTAGAGCGCACATGCATGCCAGGCCCATGCCGTGCAGTGAAACAGTAAACAGAGGTCACTGAGGGCGCGCGGTCCACTGGGAGGATGGAGAGAGAGGGAGCGGATTGGTGGCAGTCATTCAGGTAGGAACACTGGAGGAAGTTCACACGCCTTCAGGGAAGAGCCAGAGTCTGGAGATAAGTACAAACTGCCCCAGACAAAGCTTTGGAAGAAAAAACACTTCCTAGAGCTCCAAGCTATTGTTTTAAAATGATCCAAATCTTCCCAGTTCCATTTTCATTTCAAAGTGAAGAGAAAAGGAAAGAGGAGGAAGAAAACGAGAAGAAATGCCAGACTTGTCATTTACGAATTTGGCATTTTGCTGTGTCACATAACCTATCATGCAAAAGGCCAGAAACTAAAAGTGATTTCATGAAAGTCAGAAAGCACGTCCCCACTCCCTGCCATCAGGCAGTGTTGGTTGGCATCGAGCATGATGCCAGACTCAGCACCCCATGTTCTTGCATTTTGATGGCAAGTTGGGAGAAAATATGAAATGTGTGTACTTCAAAATCCCACATGTCACATCCTCAGTTTTGTTCACAGTCTTATTGGCAGGACTGGACTGGGATCTAAAGTTCTGGGGAAATGAGTTTCTGGGTCCCCTTCAAATTAATATTCCTTAAAGACAAGCAAACACAGGAGCTGAAGGGTTATGGATGGTGCTTTGTGGCCGAGCACTTGTGGAGAAAAGGACAAACAGCAGGGTCACTTACCTTCTAGCATTGTCTTATCCCTATGCCAATCAAAGGTTCTGAGAGCCAGAGGTTGGTAGTCCCTCCAGCATCTCTCCAGTGGTCCCAAGCCCCATCTCCAGCAGCTCATTGAACTACTCCTCTGCTCACCTCTAACTGGCGTTCTGGCCAGGCAGGCTCTCGGTGCTGTTGTATTTGTGTAGTAGTCACCCCCCTCTGGCAGCTCTGCACCTTTGTTTCTCCCCGTAAACTGTGCCGCACTAGTCTAGCTCTAAGAAATACATGGTCCATGCATGGGTCATAATCTGAGAGCCACCGTGAGTACTGCAGATGGGTGTGACCCGCACTGCTGCTTCCCCGAGGTCATGATCCACAATTCCTTTGGCACTGTGAAGTACTTAAGACTGCTATTCAAAGGCACGAATCCTGCAAGGCGGTGAGGGGTCAAACAGATGGCATCCCAATGAGTCTTTAGATTAGGTCCCCACCAGCAGCCCTAAAAAACTTGAACTTCAGACGGGTGAGTTAGGGAAGGGACAGGAAGAGGACTGGGAGGAACTCCAGGCCCACCTATTGGAGGTCTGGATCACACTGGAGACCGTGACAGGGTGTCCCGCCCCTGGGAAGCATGGGCCCGGGCGCGGGGTGGGGGGCAGAGGGGGAGAGGGAGTCCTGTTCATGAGCCGTACAGCCCATCTCAGCTTGATGTGCCACGTACGCGTGCTGACTTACAACGATGCTCTTCTGAAAGCTACGTCATGTTATGAAGAATGTTCCTTCTCCAAAATGTCAAAAGAGGCAGTTGAAAACTGGACACGTGCTGATGCTGGAAGGTGGGTTAGCTTAGGGAGGGGCTGGGGCGGAGGAAGGGGAAACGCCTGGGCAGACAAGACCCTGCAATGGTCAGATGAAACTCAGGTAACAGCAGTACATACATTCCTGCGGTTGCCTTATGGTCAAAAATGGAATTAAGCCAGCCTGGTGTAGTCCACTCAAACAGGTTCACTGTGCAGACATATTGACCGGCCTGACCCACCCAGAGTCACCTCTACCTCATTATCATAGACTTAACATAAAATTGCATATGGACCCATACATTAAGCTCATTATAGCAGACAGAATTATGGGTAGTGAGCATGCGCATCTGAGGGAACACCAGTTCCCGCAAAGGATAGTTTTTTAATGAAAATCTCCATCCAGAAATGCCCCTGAAGCAAAAAAAAAAAAAAGTGAGGAGGGAACCTGGAAAATTTCCTCATAAATATGCGCACCCCAGGTAGAATAGGTATCAGTGATCACCTGAACCCTACCTGAGTCTCAACACCTTGAGAAGTGTAGTGTCTCTCTCTCTTGTTCTTTTCAAGAGATTTTCCCAGTAGCCATGACCTGTGTGCTAATTTTGCACATGGGTTACAAGATCCTGGAGTGAGGCTCTGATTTCATCCTTTGGGAGTCCTCACATGGAAGACAACACGCTCTGGAAGATGGGGTCTGCGGAGGGCTAGTCAAGCGTGGTGCACTTTGCTTTTCAGAAAAATTCTCTGTCATTTAGATTTCGTTCCCCTTCCTATGAGGATAAATAACTGATTTTTCTGTGAAAAGTAATTCCTTTCATTCAGCATCTATGTATTTTAGATAGGAGGTATGAAGACAGAGTAAAAAATGCAAACAAGCGCTAGAGGGATGTGAAAATCATAAGCTATAACCCTCATAATTAGGCCATAGTCTCTGTTTTTCAAAAACATTCAGATTTCCACTTTGAGATTTCTCCACTTGGAGGTTGCGTGCTGGTTTGTATTTAAAACAGAGCTGGCAGGCAAGGGCTCCTTCTTCACAACACCATGTGCTGGGACCATGAACTACAAATAAGAGTTCTTACCTGCCATGTTTGAAGACAACCGTCTAACACTGTCCTATTTTTCATAAAGTTGTTCTTGAAAAAGGCAGATCTAAGAGCTCCTTGTGACAAATCAGGGTCCATGCAGCCATGCTAGATGGAAGTCCAATTTGTGGAAAGAAATCCTGTTCACCTACATCTTTTCCAGTGAGTGGTATTTAACGATGGTCTCTGCAGTCATGATCTTGAAGATTGAAGAGGTAGCTGAGGAAGGAAGTGGGTCCTACGCCTCCCCAGCACCTCTTTGCAGGCATGACCATCCTCACAGGGCATTGTGGCCATCTTCCAGTCCTCCCGAGAAGCCCAGGCTGCTGCTGCTCACCCCACACACCATGCAGACCCTCACCATCCCAAATATGCTCCTTTTACTTTCTCTTCCCTTCAGAGCAACACGCACTGTTGTTAAAGGTAGGAGGAAAGGCACGTGGAGCAGAGCATCTCTGGTTCTTCCACAGCTGCTCTTCCCACATCCACAGTGTGGTGCATGCACACACACATGCACACTCATGTACACATGTGTGCACACTCATGCACATGCATGCACACACCCTGTGAAACAAGGAAGAAGGCAGCAAAGGAGAAGGGAGAGACGAGGCTCAGCTTTCCTCCTCTCAGCAGGGATCTGGATGGAGGTGACTAGGCTCTAGTTGAGGGGTTCACCAGTGGGGGTGCCCCACCTACAGAGCTGCCACAATCCAGGCACAAACCTGGGGGAAGGGAAGCCCCACTGTGCTTGCTCCTTTTCAGATGCCTTCTCCTGTTTCCCTCTCAGATCTGACCAACCAACCCAGCCCAGTGACTCCTCCCAGGGACCAAGGAAGCATCTCACCTGGAACAGCTCAGTTGGGTAAGCAAATTCAGGTGAAGAACCGGGACGGGGTGATTGCGGTCACTGGCATCCCCAGCTGAGCACCCACTTCTGCTCCACTCACCATCCCAGCTCCTTCCCAAACACACCCAAGTCTATGGCTTCTATACTCCTGGAAAACCACATGGTAGATGAACCTGTCTACACTGGTTCACAACCCAATTACAATATAAGAGAAACTCACATTGGAACTCTGGGGCATCATCCATTTGCACATTTTGCAATGTCTGTTTTTAGTGAAGGTGCAGGGGTCTGGTGCCCATTAGCAAGATGGCAAGTACAGTCCTCTGTTATAGACAGCTGCCCTTAATTAAGAGCCTGTGAACTTTCTAATGGCACAGTATTCATCTTCCCGGGATGGAGCACGTTTACCAGCGTGTAAAATGAATCTAGTAGAAAGGAGAAAATGTAAGCAAGACTGTGCAAAATCAAATCATTAGGGAAAGAACACGTTACTCGAGGAATTATTTGAAAACATGATTTTTAAATTTTTGACCATACTTTGGACTTTCAGTGAGTATAGTTATGAAATTTTCTGTTAGTTTAGAAGGTATCAAATATTAAAGTTGGTTTCTTAAAATAGCTAACCTATATTTCATGGGTCTGAATTACAAGCCTGTGGCTAAGATCGTCTTCATCAGCAAAGGGAAAATCATTGAACCAAAACAGGAAAAAGTCCTGGTCATTTTCAGTTCTCTTCATGTCTTCACAAAATCAGAAAAAGTGAAACAGCAAATCTCATCTCTTTCCTTCAAATTTGTTTCCAAAGGGAGAATAACTCAAAGCTATAAATAATCAAGTACAGTATGTCTCTTTGGCGATGCGTCCACACACCAACTGAAATTTTCGGTGACAGTAAACATCTTTTTTTCATATATTTGATGTTTTGCAAGTCTTCATTTTATGAGATGGGTGGGTGGTGATCCCATATCATGTGAGTTAAGTCAATGGTTAAATCATAATCGAGATGATTATATTTGGCAACTATCCCATTTCACGGGATAGCATAGATGTACCAAGTAGGTATAAAATATTCATTTCCTATGAATTGACTTATCTGCCTTCTTTACCACACAATGTTCAATATAAATGTGTTTGTTGGAGTGCTCTCAAAACTTAAATTACACTGCTCATAGGGACTAAACTTATAATAGCACATATTCTTCAGTTTCACTCCCTGAGAAAATCTGTTTATGCAAAGCCCTGAGAAAGTAGTAAGTCGTTAAAGGAAAAGCCATGGAGATATCAAGTGTGCCTGTGTATCCATTTTCTTCTGACAACCTAATAATTCCCGTGGAAAGTCATTGCAATTAAATTTAGAATTATTTTAACGTAAGTCACATTGAGCGTGCAGCCTAACCGTGATCATTTTCTCTAACCCTGTTGCCCAAAAGGCATCACTTGCATTGACGGCATTAACAGTAGTGATGATAATAATAGTATAAACAAGAGAAACATGAAGTAATAGAGTAGTTTCTTTATATCATGAGTACTTGATAGGATAAGTTTGCATGTGAGAGGCCTTCAAATTTTCGACCTCCTAAAATTTTAGCTATGTATTTTTTTATGAATTATTTTATTTTCATTTTTCTCCAACAGCGAGGGAAATAATGTTTTATAGAAATCAGTTTTATATGAAAAAGCATATGCAACTATGAAGAAGGGAAATGAAAAGATGAAGTCTCATCAAAATCACCTTTATTGTAGCACTCTCTGATGAATAATAAGCAGTTACAGCCATGAGTTGCATTTTCCATAAAGCAGGGATACTAATGTTTTCTTCGTGTAGTTGTTGGATGACAGAATGAGATAATACAGAAAGAAGTATCATGTGACATTCTTCTTGGTTCTAGCAGGCACTTCGCAGAAGCAGACACTAGTGTTTGAATCAATGTGGGGTTACGGGGAGTTTAATTTTCTTCTCTACGTTGTTTTACAATGTTAGGTCTTTGTTTTTTTTAAGAATAAAGTCTTGACATACTTCCACTTTGAAGTGCACACATAAATTTCAACTGTTAGTATTAAAAGTTCCCATTAAAAAACAGACACGCAGACCAATGGAAGTCAAGAAAAAGGCCCATGCATTTGCACTCAGCAGACCTTTGAGAAACGTGCCAAGAAAACGCAGTAGTCTTTTCAACAAAGAGTGCTGTAAAACTGGATATGACATGCAAGGGAATTAAATCTTACTTTTATCTCACAAGTTAAAACAATAAATCAAAATGGATTGAATCTTGAAGCATAAGACCTAAAACTATAAAATTCCTCAGATGAAATCTTCATGACATCAATCTTCTCGATGATTTCTTGACTCTGATGATAAAAACACCAGCAACAAAAGCCAGACAAGCGGGACTACATTAAAGCAAAGAGCTTCTGCCCAGTGGAGGAAGTCATCAGCAGTGGGAGAAAAGATGGGCAGGACATCTACCTGAGAAGAGGTTAATCTCCAAGATCTGTTAGAAGCTCTTCAACTCTACTGAGGGAAGAAAAAACAATTATTTAAAATGGGAAAAGGACTTGAATAAAGATTTCCCTGATAAAAAAGACAAACAGCCCAAAAGCATGTGAGATTCTCATCACTAATCATCAAAGATATGCAAATCAAAACCACAACAAGAAATCATCATATACCTCTTAGGATGGCTGTTATATGAATAAAAGAAAGAGTCGCTGATGAGGTGGTGAGATTAGAACCCTGCACACTGGTGATGGGGCTCTAGTGTGCTACGGCCTTCATGAAAAACGGCAGGGCAATGCCTCAAAATTAAAAAGGAAGTAAAAATGGTGGTGGCCACAGGCACAAAACTCAGCTGGCAGGTGTGGTATGATGTGCACATATGTATATATTATCCTGAAAATCATATAGCAATGCAAACAAAAGAAACAACAAAAATAAAATTAGTAAATAACATTACCACGTAATCCAGCAATCTCATTTCTGGGGATGAATCCTAAGGAATTGAAATCAGGATCTGTAAGAGATTTTCCACCCTGATATTCATTGCAGCATCAGTCACTGCAGCCCAGTCATGGAGACAGCCTAGATGTCCATCAGCAGAAGAACGGACCGAGAAAAGGTGGTCTATACATGTGCGTACCGATCTATATACCATCAAATAGCATTTCCCTTAGAAAACAAAGGTGTTGTGCCATCTGCAACATGGGTGAGCCTGCAGCACACTGTGCTAAGTGAAGTGAGTCATCAGAGCATGAAAACACTGTGTGGTTCCACTTTATGGGTAGCTAAGATGGTGAAACTCACAAACAGTGAGTCAAATGGTGGTTTCCAGGAGCTGGAGAGAGGGGAGGCTGGGGAGTTGGCTCATTGGTATAATTTTCCATTTATGCAAGACCAACAGGTTCCAGAAAGGTGCCTTACAACAGTGTGTCTGCAGTTAACTACACAACAATGCACACTGAAATCTTTGTTAGGGTCTCTTGATAAGTTTTCTTTATAGAAAGCAAAGTTCCTGCATCTCCAATCCCTTTATCCATGGTTCTAAATATTAAAGTTTTTGTTTATGAGAAACATAACCTACTCTAAAATGCATAGTTGTTGATCCAAGCCAAATATTTTGATTATGAAATACATAATTTATACCTAAGGTCCTTAGGTTTATGAATATTAGATTAAGAGAGCTCTTTCTTCTCTGTGCTTCAAAATTCACTTTGGTGATTTTACTGGTGAGGATTTATGCCTCCTGAGCATGAAGAAAGGAAGAATGGGGTGGCCAGCATCATGAGTTCAGGAATGAAAGGCCGAGGATAGAGCTTGAGAAAGGAGTTAGTATCCTTCTAGGTAAAACGTACAAAGTAATAGCTTTGTAGCATGGGTCATTATGGTCACTAAATGAACTGTCCACATAATTTATTCCATACCTTTCTGACACATAGTAAGAACTCAACACATGGAGAGTTCCCAGCTGCCTTCTGTGGAATGAATTATGTTACCCATACTCCTTTCCTTCCCTGCACCCCTCAGCTATGTGCACTAACATGAAATGGAGCAACAGCAGATCATACGAAACCACACAGGGGTTGGCACTACTGGGGTAAGCAGTGGAGAGCAAGTCATTACCATCCTTCCCGTAACCCTCTCGGCCAGCAGTGCCCTCTCTCCCTTCAGCCACCATGACCCTCCCACAGGGGACATCCAGATGAAAAGGCACAGGTGAGCTGAGTAATCAGTATACTTCTAGTCCTGAATTTGGAAAGAGAAAATGAGACTCTCTGAGACTCTCTTCAGCTGACGGCAGCGTGCGGGGCAGTGATGGAGAAGGAATCTCATTGATGTACAGTGTCTTATGCCTCGGAAACTCTAAGGGGGTGGCCTGGGGAAAGATAAAGGAAAGTCAGCAACCGTAGCACTCAAGTATCAGTCTACTACTGCGTTTCCTGCTGTGTCTTCCAGCTACAGCTTCCCCACATTCTAGAAGCTTCCGGACGATCGTGAACGGGACCAGGGGACACATCCTCTCCACACCTGCACCACCTGGTCCCCGGAGTGAGGTCCTGGGGCCCTCTGTCCTCTGATGGCAAGCATTAATATTGAACTGCACTTGATTCTTTTAATCTCCATTATGGAGAACTGGACTGTTCTTGTCACACCTCTCAAACCTGAAACACTCCCTGGGGTCAGCCTCATTGTCCTTTGCCACTTATGTGACAGCAATAATTTATAGCTTTCAAAGGAGAGAGAAAATGGATGGAACCGCTCAGCAAAGCAGTGCAGTGAAGGCCCCTCCGCGTACCCCACACTTCCTGGTCTGCTCATCCCTTTGGGGACACTGCTTGCCACAAACGCCTCTGGTCCCTTGGGGTTTGAACGCAGAGCGAGTATCAAACATGCAGAGTGGAAATGATAATTACTGACAAAGTCCGGTCACTTAAAAATGCACTGCATATGTGCAAACACATAACACATGTGCACACACAGGCAAATAGGTACAGTTTAGGGAAATATTCTTTGCATACTGGTGACAAACTTAAACTTTTTAAGTAGGCATTAGTCTAGCTATAGGATTTATTTTATGTTTCCAGACAAGATTAGACATTCTCTCTGATTTCAACAGAGAAGTCCAATTAGCAGGCAGAGCACAGTCGCTGGAGTCCTCTCCCCAGGTGTGAGTCCACCCTTCACCTCCGGACGTATGACCTTGGGAAAGAAAGCCCCTCTCATCCAGATGTTGATCTTGGAAAGCCTCTCTCTCCTAGACATATGACCTTGGGACAGTTCCTTTCTTCTAGAAAGTCCCTTTCTTTTAGGCAGATGATCTTAGAAAGGCTTTCTCTTCTAGACAGACGACCTTGGGAATCTTCTCTCTTCCACACATATGACCTTGGGAAGCCTTCGTTCTTCTAGACATGCGACCTTGGAAAACTTCTTTCTTCTAGACATTTGAACTTAGAACTCTCGTCTAGATGTGTCACCTTGGGAATCCTTTCTCTTCTAGACAGATGACCATGGAAATTCTCCCTCTTCTACACATACGACCTTAGGAAACCCTCTCTTCTAGACATATGACCTTGGGTAAGCACTTTACCATATCTGAATCTGTTTCCTTTTCTTTAACATGGGATAACAATAGTGCCTATTTCATACGTTTGTTTCAAGACTTGAATAAGTTAACAGTTGTAAAGTCAGTAGTGTGGAGCACATAACGTCACAGTTAAATCGGAAAGTAAACAAAATCTCACTTTCCTCAGGTTGAGACCATGCCCATGTGTACGCACCCAGGCGCTGCGAGGGGCTCGGCAACCAGGGCGCGCCGAGATGTGCCGGTTTTGTTAATGGTAAGTATTGAATATTTTTAATCTTTACATAAAGATAACAGCACCATAGGTAGACATTTTAAGATAAAATGTGAACTTTCAAGAGATTTGTCTCCTACAGGAAAAGCTGCTCCTCAGGTCCCACTGCTGGGCCCTCCATCCCTGTGAACTGTGCTGTCAAACCTTCCCTAAAATAGTCCAAATTCCCGTCATGCTCTCAGCATTCTGGAACCAGCCTGACTTTCCTGTACCTGTGACTTCTGTCACAGCGACGGCCCCTTCCTCTCAATGTAGCCACCCGTAGAAATCCGGCACCACTTCAGGAAGCACAAACCTTTTCTATGAGGTCTCTGTCAAATCCACCATTCAATGTAGTTTCCCTGCAATAAGTAGCCAGAACTCTGTGACTGTCCACAGTTACCATCTATGATAGCGTAACGTCTGCATTCGTATCTCCACCTATCAGTTGGGTTCAACTTGGCTCCAATCCTGACCTCCCAGATTCGCATCTTGTCCTCCCCAGGGCCCCGCACAGTGTTTTCACTCCACGGGGGCTATCTCAGGCAGCTAGAAATCATCTGTCCAGCATCATGGGGACATCGATGGAAAAACAATGACATCAAATGGGTTATTGACAACGATTCCATGAAAGTACCAAGAATAAGCACTCTAATTAGTCAGCCAACCACAAATCCATAATGGCCAGGTTAGCCCAGGCTGCCTTTCCTTGGAGAGCCTGTTACTCGGCTTGGTATCCTGCAAAGTAGAGAGATTCAATCAAGTCAGCAACACCTTTAATGAGCAACCTATTTGCAACATGGTCTAATTCATACCTCAGCATGGAAAGGAAAACCTAACAGTCCTCCTGGGATGCTAATTGACAAGCAATTTAAAATCTAGCTGTATCCCTAGAGATGCAACTAGCCTCATTTCTGTTTTGCTGACTTTCTTTGAAGATAGTTTATATTAGGGCTTATGGGAAACAACCTAAGAGCATTAACTAAATTTTAAAAAATATTCCTGATAGCCCAGGATATACTTGGCACTCTGGCAGACAATGAGGAACCAGAAATCATCCAGATGGAGCTGATCCACAGTCAACAGTAAAGTTCAGACAACCAAAGAGGAAATTAAATGCAGGCTGATGTGATGAGATAGTGGAAGAACAGTTGGTCTGAGGAATACATAGGCACTAGATTCCGTAAGACTTAGCTATTGCTTTCAGGTGTAAGAGGAGCAAAGTGGATGAGCAGTTCTCTGTGTGAGTGATTCGAGGGGCACCAGAAGGACACCAGTCTCACCTGTGGTGAAGTGGAGCATGAAGATGGTGTCGTAGATGTCAGACAGGGTGGGAATGAGAGGTCGTCAGACATCCAAGTAGAAATACATACTAAAGTGCCACACATCTGCTCAGAAATTCAAGGAGGAGATCCCAACAAGCATATAGATTTCTTAGGTACAAACCAACAAAGCCCCTAGAGGTTACTGAAACAGAAATGCTTGAAATTAATGAGAGATGAGGCCTCTGGAGCAAGTGGAGTTAAGGACAAGGCCAAGAGGTAGGAAGAAAACCAGTGGTGAGATTGTGGAGCAGGAGAAGAGCTTCAAGGAGAAGGCATGGGTTATGAATGTCTAACACTGCTAAGAGAGCAAGAAGGATGGGGACTCGAAAGGGCACTGGATGTGGCCCAAAGAAGGCCATGGTGACTGAGGTCATTGGACAAATGCTGGAAGGTGTGGGTGACAGGGGCAGCGTGAGCAGAGGGTCAGGGTAGCCCGTTCTTCTCTGCAGCTCGACTCTGGAGTGGTCTTGTCATTCCAGAAGGAGAAGTTAGTATTTACGATGCTGAGTCTATACAGTTTAGTAGTAAATATAGTGACATACAGAAAAACAAAACAGTAAATCATAGAGTTGGACAAATTCCCTGAATCTGGATTTTTTATCCTATCAGTTCTAAGAGGCCTGGTGCATTCACATGTCT
>RJWH01010525.1:0-16379 GCA_004363575.1 Solenodon paradoxus
AGCAGGAGGAGGAGCAGCAGGAGGAGGAGCAGGAGGAGCAAGAGGAGGAGCAGGAGGAGAAAGAGAAGGATAAAGTCATCGATAACCCTCATAACTGTCCCCAAAGGGTAGGACTAGGTTCCTGGTTTTCAGAGACTCAGAAAGGGGAGGGACCGCCACACAGCTTAACCCTGGCAGAGCCGGGGTCCCCCACACCTGTAAGCTGCACCTGACGTCAGCTGGCCAGACGTCAGCCGATGCCCCGCGCAGAGGAGGTCCTCTGGCCGTTAGACAGGGAGGCCCACACTTTCCTGCCAGCACCTGTTCCCAGACAGGCCAGGCAGCCTGGCCAGGACTGCCCAGAGAGCCGCCGGAGGAGGGAGCGGATAGCTCCCCGGCATCCTGCTGGCTGGTCGGGACTGAGCTGCCCATGCAGAGCCCCACATGCCCTCGCAGCAGTGCCCAGGAGCGTGGGTGGCACCTGCCACTGGTTGGTGGTAAGATCTCTCGTGGCCACAGATAAGGGTGAAGGCTCCCAGAACCATAGGCACTGCATGCTCAGGGTCCAGCAATATACAGAGGTCTGAGGACCCCAGATCAGGTTCCTTTGGGCCCGCAATGGTTGTGGGGTGACCGCCGACCGGGGCCTGGACCCCCACTGACCCCATCTGTCCCCCCACCGCACAGGCCCGCCTGTCACACCGGCCCGCCCTCACCTGCACTCTGTGAGCTGTTCCACCAGCTTCTCCGATTTGAGGCCAGTCTTAGTGCTCTGGGGGAAAAACGAGAAGGACGGCAGAATCGCAGGAAACTCTAGGACTCGGGCCAATCCCTGAAAGACTGCAGCGGCCACATGCCCTGATGGGCTGTTTACTCGGCCTCGTCCCACCCTCAGGGCCACCTCTGGGCACCCCTCACACTGAGTCCAGTTCAGTTTGACTGTCCTTCTCTGTGAGCTTCTGGCCCCACAAGGATGGGGACCATATGTGCCTTGTTCTCTGGGTATCTCCAGAGTCTTGTCCAGTGCCTGGGTCACAGGGGTTCATGAACACGTGTTTATCTGAATAACGGATCGATGGAGGATGGACGGATTGACAGACAGATGGACGGATGGGTGGACAGATAATGGATGGATGGATGGATGGATGGATGGATGCATGGGCAAACAGACGATGGATGGATGAAAAAATGGATGGATGGGTGGACAGATAGATGATGGATGAGTGGATGAGTGGAAAGATGGATAATGGATAGATGGATGGATAGATGGAGGAGTGGGTGGGTGCATGGTGGATGGATGAATGGATGGAGGTATGGGTGGGTGGATGGATGAATGGATGAAGAGATGGACAAGGGATGGACAGACAGATGATGGATGTAATGAAGATGAATAAATAAATGAGCGAGTGAGTGGATGGATGGAGGGAGGGAAGGAGGAAAGAAGGATAGATAAATGGATGATAGATGGGTTAGTAAGTGAAGGAATGAAGTCTTTCCTGATTTAAATAAGAAGTATAAATGAAGCCACAAAATCACTCCGTGGAGAATTTTAATCAGCAGTTTTGTGAAAACTCAGATTGAATGCACCTGAGTTTGGCCAGACTTGGCTTCTTTGGTCAGGTGGAATCAAAGGCAAACCGGATGGAAGCCCCTCCACCCACTCACCAGGTGCCCTGAGGCTGGGGAGGGCATAAAGGAGCAGGAACAGGTGGCCCCTTCAGGTGTTCGGAGTTTGAAGGAGAAGCCTGGGCTCCTAGGCGTTAACAACAGCACAAGACGTGCATGTCTGGAGAGGCGCTCCCGTGGGACGGAGAAACCTGCCCTGCTCACGTCATACCCCCGTGAGTGAGAGACAGCCTACCACCGACGGCCACTATGGCCCCCGGGATGGGGCTTCCATCCTCAGGACCTTCACACTCGGCCACGCAGATGCCATCTGCTGAGACAAGTGGGAGCAGCCCCGCACGACCCCGCCCCCCTAGGTCCCTGCCAGCCCCACTCATGTCACTTCCCACCCACAGTGCCAACCCAGCCCCACCGCTGTCCTGGGACCTGAGTCTGCCCACGACTCCCTAGCACAGCCTGGCTCGACGGAGAGAGGAGTCTTCTCAACCAGCGCTGCAGCAGAACGAAACCGGAGCAGCCCCCACACCACACATAAGTCAGAACGGGTTAGAGTCCTCCACGTAAGGGCAGACAGTGTCAAACAGATAGACGAGAGCATAGGTACAGCTGCCTGGCACTGGCCATGGAGACGTGCCTGCAGGTCCTCACCTCCAACAGCAAAGGGAATCAGGAAAAAATGAATGACTGGGGTTATGCAACACTAGAAAGGCATTGTACAGAGAGAGAAGCTATCACCACAAGCAAGACCCCACCGAGAGGGAGAAGATGTTTGCACAGCGCCCCCCGCCACGATGAGTGAATGACTCCTAAAACTCAATAACAAAAAACAGACGACCCAACTCAAAATGGGCGAGGAGATGAGGACACACAGACGGCCAGCAGGCACGTGAGAAAACATCTGTGTCACTTATCAGGGAAATGCGATCAAAACCACACCGAGTCGTCACCTGACATTTGTAAGAGTGACCGAATCCACACGATGAGAAACCAGCAGCTTCAGCGAGGGTTTGAGAGAAAGGAACCCTCATACCTCATTGGGGGAAGCAGAGGGTGGTGCCGTCACTTTAGAGATTTCCAAATTAAACTCCAAATCTGTGCAGCAATTCCACAGCCGGGTCTCTATCTAAAGATTCTGGAAGTATTAACTCAAAGAGATGGATGCACCCTGTGTTTATTGCAGCAGTATTTAAAAGAGTCAAGGTTTGCACACGACATAAGTGCCTGTTGCAGGATAGATGAGGAACATCTTGTGTGTATGTCCATAATGGCAGGCAGCTCGGTCACAGAGAGGTGAAGTCCTGCCATTCACAACATGAGTGAGGTGAGTCAGATGGGGAAAGACAAATATTAGATGATCTCATCTATATTTGGAATAAAGAGAAATAAGGCCAATGAACTGATAAAAACAAAATAAAAAAATAAATTGGAGGGGCACGTCCTGGTGGAGTAGTGGTTAGGCCAGCCACCTCCAGCCAAGCGCAGTCCACATCCATCCCAAGGACCCGGGTTCACATCCCGGGGCAGGGGGAACAACCAAGATGAACAACTAAGTAAAATAAATACAAATGCTTCTTCCTCCTCTCTCTGCCTGCCTGCCTGCCTGCCTGCCTGCCGACTCACCTTCATTCCTGCCCATACCTTTCCTTTAAAAATGAAAAAGAACCAAGACAAATAAAATGAAGTTTTGGACTCTGAAGAAATATGCCCTGGCTGTTGCCCACCCGGCACACGCCCAGGATGCAGCGTGTGCTCCCCGTGCAGGGGTCTGCGGGGTCCTTACCTCCATGGTGATCACCTCCACCTGGACATTGCTGGGGAGGGGCAGGGAGGGCTGGAAGTGCCTGGCCAGGGCCACGAGGAGATGTAAGGTGGCCAGCAGGTCCTTGTTGAAGACGGCTGGGGGGACAGGGCTGTGGTCAGAGCCGAGGGGCAGCCCACCCTGGGCCACGCGGGGACTCCTTGTGGCCACACAGCCCTCTGCCGACCGAGAGATGTGTGTCCAGTCTTCTGAGAAGCAGAGGTCGGAGCCACACATCCAGAACCTGAAATGGTCACCCTGCCCTCATCCCACTGTGAGAACCTGGCCCCAGGCACCATGCATGGGCCACAGTTTTAGAGACAGATGCCCAACACAGTGCTATTGACGCTGGAAAAGGCTGGCTGTCCCGCCCGACAGTGGGACACGGGACACTGGCGGAACAGATTCCACCCGGAGCTGAATGGGACCTAATTCAGGGTCAACACTGCAAACACAGTTACCGGAGGTGAGGCTTTAAACAGCAGTGCACGCGTCGTAGCCCAAGCGGGGTTTGAAGCTGCCTGCCGCATCACCCCCCACCTTGGAGAAGCCACCCCGCTCAGCCTCTGTTTTCTCATCTGGAAAACAGGGCTGAGAGAGAGTGGACAGCATGGAATTCGCATCAAACTGCCAGTAACTGGCGTGTTATACAGGCGCCTCTGCAGACCGCATGCAAATAAGTTAATGAAAGGGGACCGTCCGGCCCATCGGACTAGATAGGTGGGCGCATCGCAGTTCACTGGTGACGAGCCAACACTCACATCCCTGCACTGTTGTGCAGCAGGGGCCCCCAAGCCTGCAGACGTGTGTCGGACACGTGCCCCTCTGCATGCAAGAGTGTGCCTGCGGCTTACTTTCTGCCTCCTTCCAAGGCCCCAGCTTGCTCCACACCTGAGGCAACCAGCTTGCCTGCTGGGGAAGCAGCCTGATGGCCAAGGTCCGGCTCCCCGGTCCCACCTGCCGCGCCGAAGCCCCGCATACCCTCCACGCTCCACTTGGCCGACTGTTCCTCCACCTGCAGGGCCTGGTTCACAGCTCCCAGCACCAAGACCAGCTTGCGCCTCTGGCTGGCAGCGGTCAGGGCGATCTCCTCGGCGTCCAGCTTGCGTCCCGCCAGCTTCTCTGCAGGAGGAGAGGGACGGTGTGGGACCCTGGCAGGGAGACCCGCTGGGAGGCTGAGCCTGGCTAGTCTGCAGGAGGGAGGACGCCGGCCCCTCCACTCTGGGATTTCCGGTTGCTCACCTGCACCAGCCCAGCTCCCAAGCTGCCCTTACTGGCCGTGTTACTTTGCCCACCCTGTGCCCTCCCCCAGCCATCTGCACAGCTGTGCGCGCTTCATCCTGTGGGCCCCGGTGCCTATGGATGCTCAGACTCCCTGCTGCCTCGTGAGACCTGGACAAGTCACCAAGTCAGGCCCTCGGTCTCCTCTGCCCCACGGGACAGAAACACCGAGCTGTTCTGAGGATCAACCACATCTACCCCTGGGTAGCAAGTGTCCGCCCAGCCTCCAGCCCTTGAAGGGCTCTGGCCCAGTTGACCGACTCCAGGCCATCCCGGGCCACCCCAGCCCTCTGGGACCTGGCAGCTTTGGTGCAGAAGCCAGCCGTGCAGACGAGTAGGACGCACAGCCACAAAGGGAGAGGGTGCCAGCCTCGGGGAGGCCTGCGGTGGAAGCCGCTCTGAGCTGAAGGTCTCCCGAATCACTTCCCACAAGGAGACCCGGCCCCGCCTCCCTTCTCCAGGGGCCACTCGCCCTCCAGCAGCCTGGGGACCCTGGGTTTCTTCATCCTCCCCAACATCCTAGAAGCAGCAGACACCATAAATGCTTGAGGGGCAGCATGGAGGGGAGACAGTCCAAGGCTTGGCAGACAAAAGGCACATCTTGTGGGTCCCAGAGTTCATCCAGTGGTGGGGCGGGGGGCGGGGCGGGAGACTGGAGGGACTGGACGGGGTCAGGCAGCTGGCAGCAGGCACTTACGGAAGAGGTGGTGCAGGATGAGCCCGTCAAAAATATCCTCCTCCAGGCTGCGGACCACGATGTGCTCCGGGAGGAGCTGAGTGTTGATCCACTCCACCAGCACCTACTGGCCCCAGAGGAGAGCTGAGCCCTGGCTACTTGTCACCTGGCTGCTCAGTTCTGCCCTTGGCCTGGAATGGCTTCCTCCCACCTGCCAACTCCTACTCATCTGCAAAGGTCAGGTCACCTCCTCCAGGAAGCCCTCCCAGATCACCCAGGCTGAGGTAGAGGCCTGCTCTGGGGTCCTGAAGACCCTCTAGTTCTCTCTACTCTGGAGCTACTGTTTGTCCTATACACAGTTTGAGAAATACAGCAGTTGTTGGTGTCCCCCCACCCAAGCCCCAATATTAACACTGTGATGTCCACCCTCTAAGGGGTCAGCCTGGACAGCACGGGAGTTGGTGTATGAACACACACCTCTGCCTGGTAGTGCCACCCTGAGGTCTGCTCCCAGAGACTCACGACGGATGTAAGGACCTGCAGCTGTCACCTGCTCGATCCCTCAGCCTGGGAGGCTCCTGCTCGCCCACCTGACTCCCCCACTTCCCAGCTCAATGACCCACAACCGCGTCTCGGGATCAGCTCCTGGAGGAACCCCAACTGAGACAACGAGTCAGCAACCAGCCAGGTTTTCCAGGAGGGGCTGGGCCGGCTCTGCCCTGTGTCCCCATACCCACGCCCAGTGGCGGGGAAGGTGGGTGGAGAAGTAGGGAATGGCGGGAAGAAGTAAGGGATGACAAATGGGCCACAAATCCTCCGGGGGTGGAGAGGAGGGGGCAGGGAAGGACCAAGTGGGGACTAGAGAAAGAAAGCCAGCAGGCCCCCCGCCCGGAGAGCGCAGAGAGCTGAGGCCTCAGGCGCTGCGCCTCGAGGGCTGCTCCCTGGTTCAGGGCAATAGACCCCACTCGACCTCCCCCTGGGGGGTCGCGGGGACACTGCGGCCACAGGCACACGGCCAGCGCTCAATAGACGCTCCTGCCTGCGGCCGTTCCACAGGCCACCCAGGACCTGCCGGTCACCACCCAGCAGCCTGAGGTCCCAGAGGGGCCCCACAGGCCCCGCCCTCAAGAAGACAGAAGACCCTCCAGAGTCAGGAGGAGAAGGCTCCCGACCTTTTGTAGTTCTTCAAATTTGGGGTCCTTCCGGGAAGTGGGCGGCAGGATTTTCTTCTTCTCTCCTGGGAGCAGAGTGGGCAGAGCCTGGCATCTTGACCACCAGAGCAGCGTGGTCCTACCGAGTCCCACACATTCACACGCACACACGCTGATGCGCGCAGACACGCCCGCACACACGCACCGTTGTGCACGCAGCACAGCCACACACACACACACACCTGCACAGACACAGAGACGCACAGACACGGGCACACTGACAGGCACACACACACACCCTGAGCACCAGACATCCAAAGTGGCTGGGTTCCCCGGCCCGCTGGTCCTCTGCGCCCCCGGCCGCGCCCCCCACAGCCTGAAGGCCGCCCTTCGGCTCATGAGCACCAGGCGGCCGCTGCAGCTGCATTCTCGTACTTGGGGGCCCTCGTTCAACTGAAAGCTTCTTTTCGGCCTCTCCGGCACGCACACTTAGCTGTGTCCCGTGTTGAGTCTGGGGGCTATGAGACCAGAAGCCACCGGGGGGCTCCGTGGCGGGTGGGCTCCCTGGCACCACGGAGGCCGCCCAGCTCATGCTCTGACCCCCGCCCCCCATTCCCCGGGACGGCAGCTTCCCCATGATTTAGACTCCTGGATCCCGCACATGTCAGAGGCAGAGGAACCCACCGGAATCCATCCAGTGGACGGGGAAAGTGAGGCGCCACGTGGGCTGCCTTGCCTAAGATAACAAGACACATCACCCCTCTGTCCTCATGTCACCCAAAAGGAGACTTTTACAGCCCATCATGTGACATCTGATGAAGGGCTGTCTAACAGGCGGGGCGCTGGCAGGTCCCCACACAGGCTGGGAGGCTGGGGAGCGATGAGTGAAGGCGCCGCAGTCCCCAGGGCTGCTTCCACCACCCTGAACCCCCTACATCCCAGCTCTGCCCACTAGAACGCCACGTCTCTGAATCAAATGGGGGCTAGCAAACATTTTAGAATAAGGACCCCGGCTGCCCTAGCCATGACCTCCCTCCTCCGCTTTCCCATCCAACCCATAGGCACAGAGAAGAGGAGGCAGGGACGCCCTCCTCGCCCCGTCCGTCCGCGCCGCCCGTTTTTAAACACATGTCCAGGATGCCTTCTGCTCTTTGCGCACATTAGTCCAGCTTCTCCGCCATCACGTTTATGAGCGAGTGGTCTCATGTTGTGTGGTGCTGGGCAGGACGCTGAGTCACTAGGGCTTGCTGCTTCTCTAGCTGTTTAATTCAACACGCTGACGGCGGCACAGTGTCGGGCACCTGCCTTTGTCCTTTCGAGCCATCTCCCAGGAGGGATGGGCCACACACACCCCCACGCTCAGACGTTTGCTGAAAGGGAGCCACACTCACTGCGTTCCTCCAGTCCCATGCGCACCCGCTTTTTAAGGAAACCCACATGGGCGAGGGGAGCAGGTGACCCCCTCGGCATGACGGCAGGGCTCTGCAGGGCTGTGGGGGCCTGAATTCTGGAGCCACCTCCTGGATCCCATGTCCCCACTGAGCAAGGAGCTGCCTGTTACTCTCTGCTTGTCTCCTCCTCGGGTGACAAACGAGATGCTGCTTGTAAGAAGTGCTCGGAGAACCCAGCACGTGGGAGGCAACCTGTCACCACCAACCCGGAGAGGTGCACTGAGGGGTGTGGGGAACACTGTGGAACATTTCAGAAGCTGTGGGGGGTGGGTTATCAAGTACAGCGGGTCCTAGGGGGCCATCTCAACAAGAAAAAGCAATCCCAGACGAAGTTGAACAAAAAAGACATGATTCGAGAACCTTTTCCGTTCTACATCGTGCTTGTAGTCAGCTTCCAAGAGCCAGTGGGTGAGGACTGCAGGACGCCTGGCATCCCAGGAGGTGTGGGGCCCCTCCACCCGCCGCAGCCCCCAAGGTACCTTGTGGGAGCCCCTCGTCTGGCGCTGGGGGGCCCACCTCCTGAGGGGACTTCAGCAGGTTGTAGATGCACTCCAACTCCATCTTCTCTCCAGCCAGCCCTGGGGTGCAGGGGACAGAGGGCATCACCGTCCAAGTCACCCCCACAGTGTCATCCTTCCAGAACAGAAGGCACAGGGAGAGGGTGGGAGCTGGCTCTGGTGGAAAGTCACACCTCAGCCCAGACAAGAGGACAGGGCCCCTGATGGGTAGGGGGGGTGGAGTCGTCTGTGGGGACACGGGGTGAAAGTTAACTCAGGGTCTGCAGGCACAGCCTGAGCAAGGGCTGGGCAGCAAATGTCCTCCTGGGTCAGGAGCACGGGAGGCCCCGCCCCACAGACAGGCCCTGCCCACCGAGGAGGCCCGCCCCAGGGAAGCTCCGCTTCCAGCCCACTGCTCAGAGCAGGTAGAGGCAGGAAAACGTGGGCTGCGCTCAGGGAGAAACCAGGACTTGTGGGGTGACATCTACAGGCCATGAGCTCCTGTGGGGGTGGCATCGGGCCCCTGAGTTGGTGGCACTGCCAGCCTGTGGTGACCCATGTCGCTGACACTCGGCCCTCCAGGCTGCAGGAGGCCCTGCCTGCCTGGGCGCTCGTCTGCAGGGGGCTCTCAGGCTGGGCCCCCGTGGGTGGTTTGCACTCTCATGGGCAGGCAGACACAGCAGCCTTCCTCGTCCTCACTGTGGGCCGGCTCCTCCCGCTTCCTTCCTGTTGGCCGCCTGGCCTCCCCTTTTTCTCTCCTCGGCCCTAGGTCTTCCCCGACCCTGGGGACAGCAGTCACACAGCCCCAGGGGGCCTGACTGAGCAGAAGGCCTTGTCGCCCCATCAGTAGCTGTCAGGCCTGGGCCACAGGGCACTGCCTGTAGCTCCATCCAGCCCTCAACTTTGGAGGGGAAGGACTCTCCGCGGAGCTGCCCCTGTCCCCTGCGTGCCCACCCTCCTGTGGGACAGCGCGAGGGATGCAGCCAGGGAAGAGGAGAGGCAGGCCTGAGGCTGGGAGGCCAGGATCCCAGGCCCGTCCTCGTCCTGGCAAACCCCCTTCCTCTCCGGGCTGAGGCTCTGGGGTTGCCTGGGGCCACCGGTGGAGCTGGGAGCCGCCTCCAGCCATCCGCAGCCCAGCAGCCCCTTCTGTGGGCCTCCGTTTCTCTACGAGAAGACAGGGTGAGGCTTTCTTCCCCATCCTCCCCCAAATGAAGCTCACGGCGGAGCCCTGGGCAACAGGAAATCGGTTCCCCGGCTGCAGGAGGGAGGACAGGGGGCTCCCAGCATGAGGCAATAGGTGGCCAGGGCCTATCTGCAGAGGTCCATTTGGCCAGCTCCCTCCCTGTGGACCACAGCTCCTAGGGCCCCTTGGAACCTGCCCTCTGGAGCTGGTCAGCACAGGCAGAAAGGCCCCGGATGAGGCCTCTGTGACTACGAGGCCAGGAGGACTCACCGGCCGCTTCCTCCATGCAGAGCTTTGGGGCCAAACAAAGTGGTTCCGGGTGGCCCCCTGGGGCCGGTGGGGCCCCGGAGACAGGGGTCAACTGTTCACTTCCTCTGGGGCTGAGGCTTCAAGGCGCTTCCTCCTGCCGGGCTGCGCCCCCTGGGAGCCAGACCACCAGGCCGCCCGGCCCCAGAGGCCTCGCAGGAAACTGAGTTCCTGTTTCTTTATTTCTTCTTTCTAGTCCCACTCCCCTCCCCCTGCGCATCCATCGAGCTAGCTCCTCCCAGGTGTCCTCTCTGCACTTGACGTGTCACCTCCAGCCCTCAAGTCAGAGGCCTCCATGTCCCCACCCTCAGTGCTGCCCCAGGGTCCCTCCACCTCCACGCCCCACCTCACCGGTGCCCCTCTGACTGGACCTCACAGGGGCTCCTAGCTGCCAGTGTTAATCCTCAAGCAGTCAGAGCACTTCTGCCTTGTAGACTTCACACCCCAGCTCGCTACAGCCCACCGCTGCCGTGTAGCAGCACCCAAATGAAATCCAGTCTGCGCGCCCTGGTGGCCTAGTGGGTTAGTTCAGTGGAGCGCAGTCCACATCCATTCCAACGTCCCCGGTTCAAGACCCGGGTCTGGAGAAAACAGCCAACATGAACAACTAAATAAATACATGTTTCTTCTTCCTCTTTCTCCTCCTGCTTGCCTGCTCGCCTTCTTTCCTGCCCGCAGCTTTCCTCGAAATAAATAACCCAGTCTGTGTGGCCTGTAAAACCCCACAGAACCTGCTACCTACAGCTCCTTCCTCACCTCCATGCGTCTCCTGCCCTCATGCCCAGCCAGTCTGCCTTTCTGTTCCCTGAAAGACCACGTAACTTCCTTCCTTGGGGCTTCACAAGTATTGTTCCCTCTGGCCAGAAGCCCATGCCCCAGCTTGTAAAATGGCTCATCCTTATCATCCACTTAAATGTCTCCTCCTTCAGGAAGTCTTCTCTGATTGCCTTCCCTAAAGTAGTATCCCTTTCCTTTGTCCCAGCATCTATCACAACACCTGGCATGAAGGAGACTCAGTGAAGAAATACTGGTGGTGGTTGTTGCCTAGAGGATCAGAACTCTTTTCCAAAAGGGGGCCTTGATGGGTGAATAGGAGTTTGCCAGTTCAAGAAACCGAGTGAGGACAGTCCAGGTGGAAGGCAGCATGTGCAAAGACCTAGAGGGCTTGAAGAAGGAGTGATCCCAGGACCACAGGAGGGTCTGGCACAGCTCAGGCCAGAGCTGGCCTCTCCAGCTTGGCTCTTCATGAGTCAGACTGGATTTATGTCATAGCAACAATAACATGCTGGGTGGCAGGAAGCTGGCACCCTTTCTCTGCTGACGGACCAGACAGCCGGGGCTGAGCAGGTGGGAAGTGGAACCGGGGTGCATGTGAACAGGAAAGTGGGGCTGTTCGTGAGAAGTTACCAAAATAACAGAAGAATTATTACTATTATCACTAATGCTTACTGAGCAAGAATGAAGAAAACAGGACTTTACGGGGTTTCATTTGACTGGACCCCAGCTTCTGCGGCAACTCTGATGATCACCCCCACTTATAAAGGAAGACAGGAGGTGCGCGGTTTGCTCTCCGTGCACGGCCTGCGCGTGTGACCATGTGGGAGGGGAAGCAGTCGTGCCCAGACGTGCACTTTGCCGGAGCGGCTGTGGTCGTCCCACAGGGCGCTGGAGGCATCGCTTCCTGAGCGCCCATCTGTGCTCGCTGACACTCCCGGAGCGGAGAGCACACAGTGGAGGCCACTTCGTGTCCCTGCTCCCCTTCCTCACTGGGGACAGCCGGCTGATGCCATCCACGTGCTGGGCCACCCAGCGCCGTCCTCGGTGACTGTGGGGATGCGTGCGTGAAATTCGGGGGCTGGTCCCCTGTGACTTGTGTGGGGATCTGCTTGTCTGCAGCACAGGGACAAGTCCTCCCCAAGCGGTGTGAGTGCGGCCTCCTGAATCTCCTACAGGCTGAGCAGGGATCAGAGCTCAGCAAGATTTCGGCGCCCCCACAAGGAAACAGTAACCAGCCGAGGTCCTGGCAGGGTTCCTGATGGAAGTGGAAGAAGGGCTGCAAATACCATCATGCTCACGACCAGAGGCAGAAGCCAGGTGAGAATATTGATTCGCATTTTCTCTTGTTCCCACACACACGCGCATATCTGCACTTACACACACCCGCGGAACATCTCCTGGGTTGGTGTGTTCCTGGCCATGACTCTTGTTTTGTTTTTTTAGGTTTCATCTATTTTCATTTATTAAGGGAGAAAGGAAGAAAGGAAGGAATGAAGGAAGAAAAGGGAAGGAGGACCCGGTGGAAAGGAGGAAGGAGCATCTTTATTTATTCAGTTGTTTATTTTCGGTGTTTTCCCCACGGCCCTTGGTAATGCCTCTTGTTTTTAAAACCCAAGTCAGTGCGCCTGGAGGCCTAGCAGAGGACCGGCAGGTGCAGTCCATACACCCTGAGGACCCCCGCCGGAGACCTGGGCCCGGGGAACAGCCGAGATGAACAACTAAGAAAATAAATAAAATGTTTCTTTCTCTTCTCTCTTCCTGCCTGCACTTTTCCTAATATACGTGTGTGTGTGTGTGTGTGTGTGTGTGCGCAGACTCACAGAATGTACATCTCGATTCGTTTTCTTAAAATCCAAAGTTAATATAACTGTCATAGTGCAGTAATATTTATCTAACTATTTAAAGTATGGAGTATAGCTACATCCCCAAATCCCAACGTGGATTTAAAAAACTCTATTTTAGTATGTGTTTCCTCTTTCACTTCTTCGAAACTATGGAAAAATTAATTTCACGCATCACATCGCTTTATAGTACTTCAGAACATGTCGTCTCAAAGCAAGGACTTTCTGCCTAACAAGTACTATGTGAGACCCACGAGGAAATTAACGCCGCCGCAGTGTTTCCTAATATTTCACCCATATTCAAATGTGCTATCATAATGCTGCTGGAAGCTCCTCTGGTCTGTGTGACTCTCAGATCCCATCAGGGATGATATGTTCCAGCTGGGGGCCTCTGGCAGTCACCTCTTTAGAGCCCTTGCTCAGCAACAGTCTCTCGTGATGTTTACATTTAGGAGTTGAGGTCAGGGTCCAAGAGAACGTTAATCCCATCGCCTGTCGTTTCTGGGTCTGCTTCCATGGACTGATTTTTCTCCTGATAATAGATCACATTTTCTGCCTCCTGTGTCTAGCAATTTTTATTGAATGCTAGTGCTATGCCCGTGTGGTTGGGTGGATTTTGTTGTATTCCTTTAGAGAGTGTTGGAATTTCCTGGAGGTCATTAATTGTGGCTTGTGTGGATCCACAGCTGGGCTCCTCCGCCCTGACATGTGTCTCCTCGATTCGGTAGCCCACCGGGCTGTGTGAGGCCCCCACGGCCAGGAACATGTCCGGGCTGGAAGCCGGGGCCACGGTAAGGCTCAACTCCGTTGTTTCCCTCTTCTTAGCAGATCACAAACCTGCCCTTCCTCTTGTGTAATATCTGAAATAATTTCCTGTCTTTTGTCCAGTTTTCTAGTTAATCCTGGTGGGAAAATAACTCCAAAGACACTCTTTCCTGTGAGATGCTTATTCATTAAATAAGAGTGACCTTTTCACAGTGGGCAAACGTGATACACATCCTAACTGAGTAATCAAAATCAACGTCACAGAAATTGGGACAAATCCACATGCTATGTCTCCTGATACCATGAGCTGAGATGAACACGTAACTTCTGCCCAAAACGCGTCACTTAGTCTGATGAGGAAAATATCTGAGAAATGCAGGCTGCAGGGCGTTCTGGACACGACTGCCCTGTACGCTTCAGTGTCTGTCATGACAGATTGAGGAGGAACCCAGGGGAAAGGAGACAGGGTGGGACTTCAGTGCCTGACCCAGATCTTCTTTTCATAAAGGACAGTTTGGGGACCCCTGGAAAAATAGAATTAAGGCCCGTAGATTAGACGGCATGAATGCATCATTTCCTGGTAATGACACATGTACTTATATATTTTTGTTTTTAGGAAACATACACTGACATATTTTGAGATAAAAGGACATAAAGGGTGCACCCCGGTGTAGTAGTGGTTGGATCAGTCACCTCCGAAGGAGCGCAGGCCACATGCCCCTGGATTCCAGTCCTGGCCCCGGGGTGGTAACAACCAGTGTGAACAACTAAATAAAAATAAAGATGCTGCCTCCTCCTTTCCCTCCCGACCTGCCTGCTCACCTTCATTGCTGCCTGCACCTTTCCTTAAAAAAAAAAAAAAAAGGAACATAATATGTGCAACTTACTCTCAAGGACTTAGAAAGGGTCAGATAGCTCTCTCTACATCTATAGTCAGGTATGTCTTTAGAGGCCTACCTATAAAGATACCTGTATCGGTATCTTGGATCTATCAATAGAGATCCATCTATTAGATCCCTAGGCAGAGATAAAGATAAAATAAGTAAAGCCTATACGGTAAAATATTAACATTTATGGGAACCTACATGAAGATATGAACGCTGTGCTATTCTCACGACCTCTCTCAGCCTGAGATGGTAGAAACAAAAAACGTTAAAGAAAAAGCAGACTTCACTTTCCTCCTTATTTGACATCTCTATAAACACAAGGATTTCTTTAATCCTCCAAGTTATTCTCCCCTTTCTGATGCTCATGTTGATGGAAATGGACGCCTCTAAGCCGGTCGCCCTTTGCTGCGCCCTCACCGTCTGCCCGCCTCCCCCGCCCGGCGTTGCAGGCCCACCTGGTCGCTCTCAGGCCGCGGGTGTGAGGACTCCGGACCTCACTCCAAACCCCCAAACCCGGAAGCAGAGCATCCCAGGCCCGCGTGGGGGCGGGGGAAGTGTGCCGAGCGCCAGCCCAGGGGACACGGACGCAACGGTGATGACGCGACTTAGACGTCGACGTGAGGGACCGTGACACGCTGCTCACAGCCAAGCAGTCTACGGCCCTCCCGAGTCGGCTGGTTCACAGCCTGCCCCCGCCCTCCCGGAGCCGGGCGTCCGCACCAGCTGGTCCACCCAGTGCTGGGTCTGCCTGCATCCCCAGGACCTGACGTGGGTCAACATGACTAAACCCCGCCCACGTCCCCACCCTGTCTGGCTTCTGGGGACCCCCAGCCCCAGCCCCAGAGAAAGGCCTTGCCCTGGAAGCTCCAAGGACAGTGACGAAGCATGGACTCAAATGACAACCTCCAAAAGTGGGTTTCCACTTCAAATGCTTTTCAAACACAGGCGCTGTCCTGGCAGAAGCCGCAAGTTCCCCTTCTTGGCAGTGACCGTCGCCCCTCCGCCGGGGACAGGGAAGCTGAAAGGAGGTGACCTCAGAAGCTCCCATCCTTCTCTGAATTCTCAGGTTCCACCAGTTCTGCTGTGAGCAGGTGTCCATGGAATGTCACAGTACCCAGGGACTGGTCACCAGGAAGGGACCCTGATGGAAACAGAGGGCCGAGCTCCAGCGGGCAGGGCTGTGTGGCTCGGGGGCCTGGGCTGGCGCGACCCAGGACTGTTATGTGCACGGAAGAAAAACTAACAGCCAAACAGAGGCAGGGGCAGCCATGCCACACATTCTTTATTGGAATAAATACGACACTGTCACACACCACTCAGCTGTCCTTGCTCCAGACCCTGGTCATGAGCCCACGGTCTGCCAGGTGGGCTGGTCAACTGCACCTCCAGGGACTTTAGTGGTTTTTGCTTACTATCCAGAAAACCAAACGATACACAGCTTAAAACAATTAAAAAGGCAATAAAACACTGGCACGCGGGAGACAGGTAGGAAAAGAAGATTCGGTTGCTTAGAACACATAGCTTTTTGTCACTTCCAGTTGGGACATCAGGTGCGTGGGACCTCGGTTCAGGACCTGCATGACGCCTCGTGGTATTCAGGGGACCAGAGCTGCAAACAGATCCCCAAGGCCCGTGGGGGTCACAGACAGGCCTCCCTGAGATGGACAAGAGATGAACACTTTGAGGCCCCCGGCCCAGCATCCGCTCAGCCTCGGAGATGCTGAGGGCTCCGCGGCCTGGGTGTGGAGGGCG
This sequence comes from Solenodon paradoxus, assembly GCA_004363575.1. Taxonomy (NCBI): domain Eukaryota; kingdom Metazoa; phylum Chordata; class Mammalia; order Eulipotyphla; family Solenodontidae; genus Solenodon; species Solenodon paradoxus. The sequence continues at coordinate 15,971 of RJWH01010525.1, forward strand.
GGTACAAACGATCTCACTTCACTTAGTCCTGGTGGACGAGAACGCCATGGCAGAGAAGGCGATTCGCTGAAAATGTGGGTGGGTCCGCCAGGGAGTTTCCAGAACCTTCCAGAATTAAGCTGTTTCTGCTGCACAAGTTACCTGAGAAGATGCCCCAGCATGCAGCCCCCTAAAGCAGAGCCACCAGTCCCTGAGGCTCACGTAGACAGTCGATGTCCCCAAACCAAAGGGAGATGGGAGGGTCACAGAGGACCCCGACTCCTGCTCAGAAACAGCCCCCAACGTCCAGACAGGCTCTGAATTCTGACCAGAGCAGACCGTGAGGGAGGTCACTGAGAAGCGACCAGCCCAGAAGCCCCCGACACCACGCCATCAACGTGAAAAGAGTCGGATACAAGATCCTATCCTT
>RJWH01010526.1:0-16379 GCA_004363575.1 Solenodon paradoxus
GCTCCTCATATCCTCATTGTCTGCTGCGACTTCAGCCTCACACCTGCACTCATTCCATCACCATGAATGTCCACTCCCGAGGGGCCCGCATGTCTGCTCCTCCTTCGCGCTCACAGATGCATTCACTCTACCACACAGGACTTGCCACTCCTCCTGTGTCCTGAGTCCCCACCCTCCTTACCCTCCCAGGACTGTACACTCTCGGTGTCCTTACTGCTGCTCCTCCTCCACGCACATCTGCACCGAGTCCCCCACACTCGAGCATTACTCTCCGCGTCCTCCGTGTCGGATACGGCTTCACGCTCACATCCGCGCTCACTCACAACCACAGGGCTCCCACGCCTGCTCTGTCGGGAGTATCTGCTCTTCCTTCCTCCTCACGCGCTCACTCCGTCACCACAGGTTTCTCGCCAGCTCCTGTGTCAGTTCCGAGTCCAATTCCCTCACGCCGACCTCACAGACACGTCGGGAGGATCCCACGTAAAACCAAGTTGGCATCTCAGAGCAGCAACTTCCTGTTTGGAAACCTCTAGTGGGCGGAGCCGCACCTGCTCAGAAGAAGCTCCAAAAATCCCCGAGTTCCGCCTGTACCACCATTGCAATCAGACTGCAATTCCCAGGAGGCTCTGCGCTGATATGGCGAGATTCGGCATTCTCGTTCTGTTTTCACTTTAATTTCACTGACTGCGACGTGAGGGTCCAGATGTGAGTGTCACTCAGCTCCAGCGGTGCTGGACGGACTGACAATTTGAAGAATGGAAACATTTCAACAGGAGGCACGGCTGTGACATTCAATGTTTTCATTATTTTAGTTGTGATAATGCGATTGGTTTCTACAACCCACATCTTTTTTTCCTTGGTGCTGACATGTGAACTTGAAACATTCTAATAGCGCCAGCGTATTAAACATCTTTAAACCAATATGACCACTCTGTGATTTTTTTAATTACATATATTATGGAAACGTTAGCTAGGTGGATGGGCCGGGTTCAACAAGAGATGACGTTTGGAGGAGTTAATCTACACAGGTAGGTCAGCCATGTGCAGATGCTGGGGGGGGGGGGGGGGGGGGGGGGGGGCGTGCAGCTGACGTCTTTATTAGTGTACACACTGAAATGGTTTGCGTTCCTGGGGAAAGCCGACTGATTTATTTAATACTAAAGGTGTGAAATTATAGTAAGATATACTCTAAGGAGTGCATAAGGGAAATATCTTGGGAGGCATAGGATACCGTTTATCACAGAACTGACTCGGAAGTCATAACAGGAACCTGTTTTTGTTTTTAACTCTGTAGACTTTCATGTTGACCACATATTTATGCAAAGGACTGGGGCCATACTGAGTTCCCAGCAGACCACTTGGTCTAAAAATTATAACTGCCAAGACAGTAATATCATAGAGGGATTTATTTAAATTCTTGAGAGCTACTTTCTCTGTATGATTCCATGCATGAAAATAATTTCTAAGTCACCTATAGCTTATATTTCAGTTTGGAAATTCTGCTCCAGTATATATACAAAATAATGTAGCAGATTCAGAATGAGTGTGCTCCAAACTCATTGCCAAGTTTCAATTTTCATGTGCTAACCACCTGCTAGTAATCTCCAAAGATCCGTTTATTCATGAATTAACTTATTAAATCATTATGTATTTATTTTACTGAGAAGTGTACTTGAAAGCACTCTTTTCGCTGATTTCTGCTACGCTAAAAAGAATTTCAACACACAGTTTTCTCAAAGCCCCTACTTCTACTTTGCACCTCTACAAACAGGGGCACACCTGCCTTGTTCAGTTTGATGTATGTGGGCTTCAGAGGCCAGGGTGAGGATTGGCTATTGGCCATGACCTATCTGATCTGACCCTGTTTGATATTTTCCTAAACTGTGATCACCCCTTTGCTGTAATTCAGGTGTCTTTTGATCCTGTCATTGCCCTTCAGTGACTAGATTGTGCAAATCTAGGGATCTGAGCCTTTACCTTCACATTCCCTTCTCTCAGACTGGACTTTATAGACTCTCTTCCTCAGTTTCCTGTATCTACCCTCCTTTCTTAAGCACCTCAAGTCTGATATTTGGAGACCTTTTAAATCTAGGCTGGTGTGAGGAACTTGGAGGGAACTGAATGCCTAAATCTCATCCCTCTAGATATGGAATGTCGTTTTCTCTGTAGCCTTACTCATCTTATCCATAAAAGACCTTAATAAGTCATAGTGTAGGTGAGTTAACCCTTATCATGTCTAATAATAAGCAAGCCAAGAATGCAACCTGTTTTCTCTACTTAGGAATCTAAAGACCTCAAAGTCAAAGAGAATACTCACAGATAATGCCTAGGTACTTCCAAAACTGGCCAAGGAAACAGGGCACCCTGCATCAAAAACACTCAGATTTATATTCCATGAAGAAAAAAATAACTATTTGGAATCACACTATTTGATACCATGGAATATTAGTATAACATTGATGCCTTTTTGTTATCAGTCTGTTTTAGTCGACCCATTCTTTAGTACTTCGCATTGGCTGTCTGGAACTCTGGTCCTTGTGTTCTTGCAGGAAAAAATTCAAGTGAGGCACAGGTATGTGAAAGAAACGTTATTGCAAAAGAAGTCTTATTGCAAAAGAAGACATTGCAAGCAGAAGCAGTATAGGTTTATGAAAGAGATAGTATGTCCTCAGAGAGTAGTATGGGCTGAACCCAAGTGGGTTCTATGCAGGTGCATTCTTTCCTTGGTTTATATTCGTCACTTGTTCTTCTTTAGACCTTCTTCTGGGGTAGAGTCTGCTTTTGTCTTTCATGTTGATTGGCAGTTATATAACCAACTGTACATGCAAATTCTTTTTCATGACCACCTACGCAGAAACCCACACTGGTTGGAGGCTGGGGAAACAACTGCAACACTACCTTATGCTAATCACCTTCATAAGTTACTCTGGATTCCACTACTGCAAGTCTGCACATTCTCATGTTTTCAGAATCCTGGGGCTTGAAAACTGTCTCTGGCCTTGAGAGAATATGAGAGGATCTCTCTGGGGAGGTGGAGACTTCTCTGTTTAGAGTCCCTGGCCTTGAAAGAGTTTTTCTTAATATGACAACCTTTGTCCTTTAGTGCCCCCTACCCAGTACCCATGTCCAGCAAGTATTTCTTACTAGGGCAACCACTGTCTATTAGCCCCACCCCCCCACGCCCCAGTGCGCATGTCTTGCCAGCGGCCTAACACTCTCCCAGGAATTGTTCTTTCTTTCCTATTTTAGGTACTCAGCATCTGTTTACATCTGTGAGCACATGTTGCCCATACTTTTCTAGGTAGGACTCTTTTGAGTCCCTTGCAAACCCTTAAACTTTAGGATTGGCTCATCAATTTCCTTAAAAAACAAAACTGGAATCGTGGTGATTAAGATAGACCTGTAGATGGGTTTGAGAGCTATGACTATCTTAACAATATTAAATTTTTTAAGTCATGAAGATAGACTGTCTTTCTATGTACTTAGATTTACTTAATTCTGTCAATCATGTATTATGGTACCTAGTGTTCAACTTTACACCACCTCTGTGGTGTGAAATCATTCTTAAGATTGGTTTTAATACTACTGAAAATGAAATACGTTCTTACACTTATTTTTGAAATATTAGCTTCTAGTGTATAGGAAGGTAATTTCTGCGTGATGTATCTTATTACTTTTGATGATATATTGATGATGTATCTTATTACTTTTTGAAATCATTTATTCTGTTATTTAATTTATTCCTTTGTATTTCTGTGTAAATCATTTTACTAACTGACTATATATGACTGTACCTCTCCCTATGCAATGTGCATGCATTATATTTATTTTATTGCCTAGTTGTCCAGGATAAAGCACCGGAACAACTGGAAGGAAAGCGATAAGGACAGATATTCTTGACTCATTTGTTATCATAGATGGATGCTATACTGGTGTTCATCGTTAAGTATGATGTTTGTTATGGTATTTCATCAAAGCTCTATATCAATTTGAGGCCTAGGAGATGTGCAGATGGAGCAGGGTAGGTGACCAGTCATGCTTAAGAAAAGTCCTAACTCTCTGAAAATTAAAGAAGGACACTAAATGAAGAGTCAGGAGGGCATGAAGAAAGAATTCCCACATTATCCCTTGCATAATGTGCATCACAAGTCTTCACTGCACATCCCGCAGCAAGATGGCTGCCCTTACACACAGGAGGTCATCTGCTGCTCCAAGGAAGGGTGGCAGCGCCACCAGAGAGAGGGGTCACAGTCTAGCCAGCGAGGAGCCTCCCAGCCTGTGGGCTCTCCTTGCGACAGTGAACTCCCTTTCAGAACAGCATTCTTTTCCTAAGTAAGGAAGCTCTGCTATTCGTTTTGTTCGTTTGTTTTCTGATTTGTGTTTTTCTATGCACAACATGATATCCCATATTGCAATCCACTTGACTATTCCCAAGTCAGCTTCTTCTGACACATTAGCTGGCTGTGTTTTTAAGCCCACAACTACATCCAAACCTCTAACTTAAATCTCCTAACCTCTAAACATAGAGCCTTTCATGTTTAGTGTCAAACGTAGAAAAGCGACAATAGATGGGGGTTCTGAGCATGGAGATTTAGAGTATTGCTGCTATTACAAGGAGGTTATTTAATGATGCACAAAGGATGGGGGTTGTGCCTGGCTCTGAAGCAGCTGGTCAGAAGAGTCCTCTGGAAAATGAGGTGACCCAGACAAGGGTGCAGACCAAGGGCTCAGGTCTGTACGCTGGGGCAGCACTGACGAGTGGAAGTGCATTGGGGCCAGAGAGGAAATGACTCACAGCTAAAATATGAGATAAATGTGGGATGGCTTTCTCGGGCAGGGCAGAAACACACCACACACACGCAGAGTCAGACACACCAGATTCTGGAGACAGATTTTCAAAGAATGCCTGTCCTCTCTCTGATGGACCACACACCTGTCCATCAGTCACAGCCATGTCATCTGGGTCTGAATTGAAACCTTGCTGAATTTCTACCAGTGTGAGTGGCTGCCTCGTGGGGTACTTCAGAGGTGTCCTCACTAAAATACGCCCGCCCCAGCACTCCTCAGGTGACTGATGTGCTGGGCCACACCGGGGCAGGAAAAGGTTGGACAGCACTCGTCGCTCCCACCTGACACAGTAGCAGCACTGGACATGGGTCCTGGGTCACAGAGCACCGCTGCCCACTTGTGGCTGGTGCTGTGCCTAGTCACCAGCCTGGCAGTTTCTGTACTAAGAGAACAAAAGCTGTGCAGGCCATGCCCTCTTTCTTCCTTTAAAATGAAAGCAAACTAAAATAGAAAAAGCCAGTAGATTATTTTTCCTTTGTGTTTGCAGTGTTCTGCAGTTGGGCTTAATTCCATTAGAAGAGAAAGAGGGTCTGTTGAGTCAGGCGGGCTCCTTCAGGGGACAGGCCTTACATGTCGAATTAAAACTTAAGTCGAATAAGAAAACCCTCTAAAATGCAGAGACTGTATCACAGCTTTCACTTTTCACAAGACGAAAATCATCAACCATAAAAACTCAGACTCGCCCAAGATGAAACCCCAGCGTATTCCAAAGAATCCAACAACAAATTTGGTGGAATGGTGAGGAGGCATTTACAAATATATCTTTATTAGCCTCATTTTCTCCTGTCTTTTAGTGATAAAACTCAGGCTAACTAGAAAAAAAATCTGTCCTCCTAAAATTCAGTGTCATGAGGTGAACACCCTCACCCAGCGTACATGGAGTCACGGTATGGGAGACCACAGAGCCCACCGTTACCTGTCCCTGGACTGTGTGCCCTGGTGGTTCAGGTATTAAGGCCACACCTGGAGCTGAGTCCAGCCTAAGAACCCAGGTTCACAGTCTAGGCTGGGGGTCAGGGGGAGGTAGTGGGGAACAAGTGAAAAATAAACAACAAGCAAGTAAAATGATTCTTCTGGTCTGCCTGTCTACCACTTAACTGCCTCTATTCCTGCCTTCCTTCTTTAAAAGAAAACAAAAATAAATAAAAGACATTGCATACATATCGTTGACATATTGCATGACTTTAAAATGAAATCATTGAAAATCTCATCCAGTCACTGAATTGCCATTATTATACCTGAAAACTTTGCAAGGTGACAGTTGTCATTTTTTTCATCTTCAAGCTGTAATTTTATGAGGGATACCTGAGTCCCTTCCATCAGATGACTCTTTCATTTTTCACTAGTAATCAAACTTCAATGTCTCTAAAAGGAAAAAAAAATACAAGTACCTAAATCAGTCTTAGTGTTTGCATATATGGTAACAGTTTAGCGCCACTGTTTTTCTATGGTTGAATGAAAAGACACCTTTCTTTTTCCTTTACACTTAGAAGCTACTAAGATACTGGATGTTGATTCCTTCTGTTTTGAGCGGGACAAAACAGGGTGACAGAAATGGAGTAACATTAGACTGATAAATGTCAGAGCTGGCGCCACAGCTGCACTGCCATCAGATTAAATAGCATGCACAGTTTACGATAAAGACAAGGAGGGAATCAAGCACAGATGGGAGAGAAAGCAAGCGATTTGTTCCTTCCTGCTTTAAATTTAGTCAAATGGTTAGCAAGCGAGTAAGCAAAAAGTTCCTGATAACTGGTGTGTTTAAGGCTGTCATATGAGAGGCCTCCTCTCCCCTTTTTTCCTTTCCAGAAGAAGGCCCATGTCCCTCTTCAGAGTGTTCTTTTCTCATTAAAACTCTCTGCTCTCTAACATCCTGAGAGTGTCCTGAGCTGCTGTTCTGAGACCCACTCCAGAGCTTAGCTGGCGGCTGAGGGAAGGTGGCTGAGGGAGAGTGGGCTGGCACCTGAGCTGTACGTAGGCCCTCCTGGGATTGAGGCTTCATGTCTGGGCTACCTCAGTGGAGATCAAAACCAGGTTGGGTGACTCACTGACCCTGTGGCCAGTACTTTGTGACCCAGCCTGTGCTCTACTGGCCGTCCCAGGAAGCTGGATCCCAGCTTCCCTGCCCCGCCCTGGTGTCACCCCAGTGAATCACAAAGGCCTAGGTGGACAAAATTCAGTCCCACCAGGGGCCTGGGGTTTTGACTGTCAGGACACACAGGAGAACTGGTGTGGTGATTCAGTGCCCCCAGTGTAGTGACCATGGTGGCAGACTGGAGGGGAACATTGAGCAGGGACCAGCTGCCTTCCATGGTGAGCAATACAGCGAGTGCTTGGGGGCAGGAGAGAGGCACCAGGAGTCCACAGGTATCACCTGGCTCTCCCTTCAAAATTTCTTTTTTCCTGAAAGGGTGTTACCAGCTTACTAACAAACTTGCAAGAGGGGATCCCGTGGAAGAAAGGATCATGGCCAAAGGTCCCCCACACTCAGTAGCAAAGGAGCTGTCAACAGCATTAGTCCTTCGTCAGCAGGAGCTGCACTCAGGATGGGATCCCTGGTGCAGGCAGGCACTGAAACCTGTTGGTCAGGTCCCCTTGAACACCAAGAAGTGCACCCAGGTCACCTTTTAATCAGACCCCAGTGTCTAAGGTGATGGGCACACCGCCCCTCTGTTTGCAGCCCAAGGGACCGAGCACCAGCTCATGCCATAGCTTTTTAGTCATTGGGCAGGACAAGCGACCAGTGGCTTGGACCCAAGTTCAAGCTTCCCGATCTTTTTGGACCAGATGAACTGGAAGGAGCTGCCGCCGGACTTCCATCCCGTCCTACTTACCCTACTACCTCATCATGGTGGGGATGGCAGAACTGGAACCTCCCACTTAAAAGTAGACCAGGATCTGTTTTCGTTGTTCCAAAGAAGACACACAGATGATCAACATGTTAATGAAAAATGCAGAACATCACTAACCATCAGTGAGATGCAGAATAACATAAGATTTTATCACACCTGCAAGAGCGTTAATAGTCAAAGGCACAAGAAATAACCATGTTGGTGAACGTACAAAGAGAAAGTGTAGTCGGGCAATAAATCCAGACCCAGTGAACCAAATCTTCCAGCAACACTGAGTAATCTATGACATTCAATCAACATGTAATCTAATTACAGGTAAACTTCACTAGCAGAACACACATCATGAATTGAACTGGTTTTCTCCCACTGAGGCGAGAACACTAGTGAATGGTTGCTAAGCAAGCAGATCTTCCCCTCCCTGTTGCCACCACAGCACCTATAATCACCAATGGCTACAAATTCCTCACCTTCCCCATGTACTTTGTCTGTAAAACCTCTGTGCCTGGAGTTCAAGACCCAGGTCCAGGGAGAACAGCAGATGAGAGCAACTAAGTGAAAATAAAGGACTTCATTCACCTCTTTCTACCTGCCTGCTTACTCACCTTCATTCCTGCCTGAACCTTCCCTTAAAAAGAAAAGTTCTCTGGGCACCTCAGTGAGTAAATGGAAGTGGCAAGCAGGTCTCCTTCTTTCTCAAATAGTCCCTCTCCATAACAAACCTACTTTCCTTCCGTCAATGATTTTCCACTTCTTATTGGCCTTCCTAGCAGCCGGCAGGGAACGTGGGTTCTGTAACAGAATCTTGTGCACTGTCGTTTGGAGAATGGATGCAGCTATGTTGGTCAAATGTATAGAGGTTGCTCAACAATTAAAAATTGAACTACTGTCTGATCCAGCACTTCTTGGTACTTATACAAAGCAATAGCAACACTAATTTCATGAGCAGAGATGGTGCGGTGGCTGTGTGCGGGGAAAACACTTCGCAGACTCATTCCACGTCCCACACCACTGTGCGGAGCCTGTCTAAGGATCTCCTCTCCCCCAGGGCTGCTCCCCTCCCAAGCCTGGTGCTCCCTGGTGCCCTCTGCTAAAATCAGCCTGCACTAGGGTGGCAGGACCTCCTGCCAGGCTCTGAAGTGGGACTTCAGCCTCCTCCAGGAGTCCAGAGCCCGAGTCCAGATGCTGCAGCGCACCCAAGCCAGGACACAAGCCAAAGGCCAAAGTTGCGTCTTCTAAGTGAATTGTCCCCTTGCCGCACTCTTGTATCAACATGCATGCTCCTGAACCACTTCTAATGCCTTTACGACAGCTTTTCTTCACCCAAAACTGCAGCCTCTAAGCAGAATATAGCACCAATGATTTCTTCTGATGCTTTTGGAGAGAAACAGAAATGATTTCAGATCTTAAGAACGTTAACAATGCTTTCTAAAAAAAAAAAATCTGTTACCATTCTATCTCATGTTTCCCAAGGTAGGATTTTGAGATACTTTATAACACAATTTTAACACATTTTCATAAGTACAAAATTAGAAATTAATTGTTCAGAAAAGAATGCTATTTTCAACAAGTGTTAGACTTTTGTAAATACAATAAATATGAAGGTACCATTATAATTCTAATTGGCATCCCTTTTAAATTTCTAACTGTGCAAAATAAATTGAAATTGATTTATCCTTTAGTGTTATCATTTAAAGATGCCTCATATAATTCTAGTAGCTCAAATTCTGGTGATAAATTGTATTTATAATATAATAACATTAAAATGCCTCTTTTTGAAAAATGAAGTGATCATGTATACCTTAATAACTTTTCCCAGATATATATATATATATATATGGAATAATTTATCAAATAAAAATAGTTCCTTCTTTACCATAAGAATTTCCCTTTTATTATTTTTTGTGCTGAATAATATTCATGTATGTATATATCACCTTCTCTTTATCCAGTTATCTACCACAGGACATTTAGGTCACTTCCACAACTTGACTAGTGTCCCTAACACCACAACTAGCAAGGAGTGCTAATATCACTTCAAGATTGATTTCAAACCCTTAGGATTACTGGGTCATAGGCTAGTTATAATTTGTGTAAGAATCTCTTTTACTTTCCATCACAGCTTCACATATTTACATTCCCACTCACCGTGTGCCAGGGGTACCTTTTCTCTATATCTTAAGCAAAATAGCTGTTCTAGTCTTTTGGCCATTTCTAATTGAGTGAGTTGGTTTTTGTCATTGAGTTGTGGATTATTTATATTGCTGGTTAGTAACTTCTTATCGAAGAGTTTGTAAAGATTGTCTCCCATTCCATATATTATTATTTCCATTGTTGATTTTTAGGCTTCACTGTAGAGAAAATGACTATTTTGTTTATTTTTGGGGCATCAAATCTTAAAAAACATTGCTAAAACCATATCGATGTTATTTTTTTTTTTTCTTGATTTGTGTTGTGTAAGATAAGGATTCAACCCCATTCTTTCACATGTAGGTGTTCCATTTTCCCACCAGCACCTTTATAGGAAGTGTTTTTTTTATTTCATTTTAAGTCATGTTATTTACAATCTAAGTCAAGTCTCTCAGAATCTCATCCTTTGTTCATTGCACACACTTCCTTCTTCAGCCTTTAATACCTGGGAGACCCTGCGCTCCTCTACTCCATTGCTGATTTTGTCTGTTTGTGTCTTTTCTCATTATAACATCATAAAAGAGGGTTGGGTTTATGGTCAAGTGTGTTAGGACAACATGTATGCTTGCTGTTCTGTGACGCTTCCTTCACTTCATCAAACTTCAGTCGTGTTCTTGGTTTCTCTCTAACTGGAGCAAAATCAAAAACCTGTTGCAGGCCACTTTCCTTACTTCTTCTTTTTCCAAACTTACTGGAAGACAGGACAATTTCTCCTAAACTCTACTGTTTAACACCTTTATATTGACATATAATGTTTTATTGCAAAGAGTGTTAATTATAGGCATTTTGAATAAAGTTAATAAATATAGTTCGTAAGATTTTCATGGAACATGAATAGACCCCTTTTAAAACCCAGTGCACTAATTTCCCATTTTCTCAGGAAACTGTTTCCCAATCTTGACAGATTTGATGGTCCAATAGTTCTCAAGAACAGATATATGATCAAAGACTCCAGGACAAAATGGGAAGTTTGAATGAAAGGGTTAATGTTTCTCAAACCAGGGAAAAAAATGATTCTTAAAATACCACCATACATACCTCTTCATGTTCCTTTATTACTAGGTCTCTGAAATTGGCATTGAGACAAGCAGGTCACAACACTGATGTCATTTCATTTAAAGTCCATGTCTTGAGCTTTGTATCTGCCATAAACCAGGCAGATATACATACACAAGATATGGAGAAAAGGCTCTTCTGTTACACCGTTAGTGGGAATGTGTTTATAAATACAAAACCCGGATACTGTTTTGCAATCTTGACCTCCTGTACGTAACTCCGGGCAGTGCTGATACCCAAAATGGTAGAGCCAACAGGAAAGACACAGTCCTACAGAAGAATTTTCTGATGTTTAGAGAGATTTGGATAATCCTATCATTCTTGATGTGTATAGCCTCTTTTGTGCAGCCTCCTAACTACCAATGATCTCTGTAGGAAATCTGTAGCAGTTTCTGTATCCTAATGTCACCCTATACCTTTGGGTGTTTCTCGGTGTGGTAAAGACATTTAAACCATTGATGTAAGAGCAGCACAAGATACCCTAACACCTAAGAAATCATGCACATCGCTAGCTCCCCATACATCCTCCTGAGGACTCACTGGTGAATTGATGCCTATTGGGATTGACAGAAGCTCTCACTATGATCTTTGGTATATACGGAGAGAAAGTTAGCCAAAATATCTGACAGAGCAGGTGGCACTCAAGACAAATCTAATAGCAAAAAAAGAAGTTTGAATTTCTCCTGTTACATATTCTCAGGAATTCCTCTCTGGACATCAAGTGGCAGAATGTAGCTTTCCTCCTAGAAGTTGACTCTCGGTAGTGGTCTTATCCTCCCAGCAGCCGCAGCGTGCTTTGCCCACCCACTTTACCCTGTACAAGTCCACCATCATCTCCAAGCCACTGAGTGTATTAAGATGTTTGGTGCGCCTGCTTTTCTTGTCCAGAGAATCCCATGGACTTCTTTCAGTAGTACATTTTATAGCACAAAGAAATACCTTTTATTGTTGTCACCTGCATAAACATGTTGAGACAGTATAGGACTTAGGATTTGGCATACACTTGTCCCAGTTATTCAAAACAGAGGCAAAGAAGTAAAGGTGTGTATGTGAGCACAATGGTGATCTTCAGTCCAACTTCTCTGATTTTCAAGTGCCCTCAGCCTGATCAGGGAAGACTGGGTATCAGTTGGTGAAGGAACAATGATGCTTTGTTGAAAAATATCAGTGCACCCTGACCTTTTGTCTGTTTCACTGCAAGCAACCTGGTTCTATACAGATATGCACGTCTACACTCCCAGCCTCAAGAATCCTTCTTATATTTTGGAAACTGGGTAATCACTAAAACCCCATGAACTGGTCCACGTGTGATCAAGAGTTCACTGTGTGAGCACACATGCTCTCCGCCTAGCTCACTGTTTCCTTCTACCTAATGTTCTGGGTGTCACTGGCATCAACATGCTCTGTTACCAATTTAATGGTTATTTTCCCCTCTTCCTGGCCTTTTTTTCCTGACAAATATCACATAACAATAAGTGGAGGAGACTGTATTTTAGTCCAGGTCAACAGACTCAGACTCTCTTTCATCTCATCATCAACCACCTTGTTTTCTCATTCCATACCCTCTGCTTTCAATCTTTAAAATTTTAAAAATTCACCTCTAATTTCATAGTTGTTCACTTGTTTCTCTCCTGTGCCCAATTTATTACAGAACAAAAACAAATCAAGATATAAGAATGTATAATAAAAAAAATTTGTTGGGATCAATAAAGAGGAAACTTACTTTAGATATGTAAAGCCAAAGCAAAATAAAACAATTACCCAGGCAACTGGAAAACCAGTGGCCCCGCCCAGGGAGGAAAACTTCCGGGAGGAGGTTTTTGTTCCCTGCTGAGGCTCAGGAAGAAGCCCAGAAGCTAGATAGTTATCTTAAACCTTTTAAATGTAAAATCACTCTGTAAACATTGTTAGAATGGCTGATTTATTTCTTGCACTTTTTCTGTAAATGACTGCCTGGTATAAAGACTATAAATATTTGAGGAGGAGTCAGTGACTGGGGCTAGTTATTTGGGGTGAGAGTTCCCCCGATAGTTTTACCCCCGACCCCACTTTCTTCTATTTTGGTCTGTTTTGTTCTTTCCTTCTCTTTCTCAATCCTTTGTAGTCCCTTCCTCCAGCCCTGACCATAGGAGTTGATCCCAACAAAATTTATACAAATTAAATGAGGCACTTGTCTATATGACATCAACTTCTGCACCCTCTGTCAACTCAGTCCTCCTGCAAAAAATTCGAAAGTGTTTTACTAGTTTATTTGTGGTTTTTCTCCATATTTTCAATGTAGGTAACATTATCCATTATTTGTGTTTATCCTCCTGACTAGCCTTCAAAATGGAGAAGATTTCACCTATTGGTAGGTAGTTTTGTATAAATAAGATATTCTTCCTTATAAATTCACCTCTCATGGGCTCATTGGTTGATTCTATACATTGTCTATTGTAAAGAGTGCTAAAACCAAAACATTTGTCCTTTGGAGGTATTACTTTTCATATGCTCCCTTAAAGGTGAGATAAGTTGATTCTATAATAGTTATATTATTTATAATATAATAATATATATAATATAATGCAATATATAATATATATAATATATAATAGTTATATTATTTATCTTAGATATTAGCCTCTTGTCATATTATAATATGCAATAACTTAGCGTAAGATGGTGTTGCAGTTTTCCCCCCATCCTCCACTCGGTGGGTTTTTGAGTAGGTGGCCATGGAAAAGAAAGTGCATGTTCAGTTGGTTATATAACTAGCAATCAAAATGAAAGACAAGAGCAGAATCTACCCCAGAAGAAGGTCTAAGGAAGAGCAAATGAATAATATAAACCCAGATAATCCACCTGCATAGAACCTCCTTGGGTTCAGCCCATACTACTCTCTGAGGACATACTATCTCTTTCATGAGGTAGCTTCTGCTTGCATGCTTCTGCTTGCAATGTCTTCTTTTGCAATAACGTTTCTTTCACATACCTGTGCCTCACTTGAATTTTTTCCTGCAAGAACACAAGGACCAGAGTTCCAGACAGCCAATGCGAAGTACAAAAGAACGGGTCTACTAAAACAGACTGAAAACAAAAAAGCATCAGTGTTATACTACTACTCCATGGTATCAACTAGTGTGATTCCAAATAGTTATTTTCTTCTTCATGGAATATAAATCTAAGTGTTGTTAATGCAGGGTGCTCTGTTTCCTTGGTCAGTTTTGGAAGTACCTAGGCATTATCTGTGAGTATTCTCCTTGACTTTGAGGTCTTTAGATTCCTAAGTAGAGAAAACAGGTTGCATTGTTGGCTTGCTTATTATTAGACAGGATAAGGGTGAACTTACCTATACTATGACTTATTAGCGTCTGTTATGGATGAGATGAGTAAGGCTACAGAGAGAGAAAACGACATTCCATATCTAGAGGGATGAGATTTAGGCATTCAGTTCCCTCCAAGTTCCTCACACCAGTCTAGATGTAAAAGGTCTCCAAATATCAGACTTGAGGTGCTTAAGAAAGGAGGGTAGATACAGGGAACTGAGGAAGAGAGTCTGTAGATTCCAGTCTGAGATGAGGGAATGTGAAGGTAAAGGCTCAGATCCCTAGATTTGCACAATCTAGTCACTGAAGGGCAATGACAGGATCAAAAAAGGCACCTGAATTACAACGAAGGGGTGATCATAATTTAGGAAAAAGGTCAAACAGGGACAGTTCAGATAGGTCATGGGCCAAATAGCCAATCCTCACCCCAGTCTCCGAAGCCCACATACATCAAACTGAACAAGCCAGGTGTGTCCCTGTTTGTAGAGATGGAAAGTAGAAGTAGGGGCTTTGAGAAAACTGTGTGTTGAAATTCTTTTTAGCGTAGCAGAAACCAGTGAGAAGAATGCTTTCAAGTACACTTCTCAGTAAAATAAATACATAATGATTTAATAAGTTAATTCATGAATAAACGGATCTTTGGAGATTACTAGCAGGTGGTTAGCACATGAAAATTGAAACTTGGCAATGAGTTTGGAGCACACTCATTCTGAATCTGCTACATTATTTTGTACATATACAAGAGCAGAATTTCCAAACTGAAATATAAGCTATAGGTGACTTAGAAATTATTTTCATGCATGGAATCATACAGAGAAAGTAGCTCTCAAGAATTTAAATAAATCCCTCTATGATATTACTGTCTTGGCAGTTATAATTTTTAGACAAGTTGTCTGCTGGGAACTCAGTATGGCCCCAGTCCTTTGCATAAATATGTGGTCAACATGAAAGTCTACAGAGTTAGAAACAAATACAGGTTCCTGTTATGACTTCCGAGTCAGTTCTGCGATAAATGTTATCCTATGCCTCCCAAGATATTTCCCTTATGCACTCCTTAGAGTATATCTTACTATAATTTCACCTTTAGTATTAAATAAATCAGTCGGCTTTCCCAGGAACGCAAACCACTTCAGTATGTACACTAATAAAGAAGTGAGCTGCAGGGCCCGCCACCCTGCTTCTGCACATGGCTGACCTATCTGCGTAGATTAACTCCTGCAAATGTCATCTCTTGTTGAACCCGGCCCATCCACCTAGCTTACGTTTCCATAATATATGTAATTAAAAAAATCACAGAGTGGTCATATTGGTTTAAAGATGTTTAATACGCTGGCGCTATTAGAATGTTTCAAGTTCACATGTCAGCACCAAGGAAAAAAAGATGTGGGTTGTAGAAACCTATCGCAGTAACACAACTAAAATAATGAAAACATTGAATGTCACAGCCGTGCGTCCTTTTGAAATGTTTCCATCCTTCAAACTGTCACTCCGTCCAGCACGAGCTGGAGCTGAGTGACACCCACATCTGGACCCTCATGTCGCAGTCAGTGAAATTAAAGTGAAAACAGAACGAGAATGTCGAATCTCGCGATATCAGCGAAGAGCCTGCTGGGAATTGTAGTCTGATTGCAATGGTGGTCCCGGCGGAACTCGGGGATTTTTGGAAACCTTCTGAACAGTTGCGTCTCCGCCCACTGGAGGTTTCTAATCAGGAAGATGCTGGTCGGAGACGCCTACTCCGTTCTACGTGGGATCCTCCTGACGTGTCTGTGAGGTCGGCGTGAGGGAATTGGACTCGGAACTGACACAGGAGCTGGCGAGAAACCTGTGGTGACGGAGTGAGCGCGTGAGGAGGAAGGAAGAGCAGATACTCCCGACAGAGCAGGCGTGGGAGCCCTGTGGCTGTGAGTGAGCGCGGATGTGAGCTTGAAGGCGTATCCGACACGGAGGACGCGGAGAGTAATGCTCGAGTGTGGGGGACTCGGTGCAGATGTGCGTGGAGGAGGAGCAGCAGTAAGGACACCGAGCGTGTACAGTCCTGGGAGGGTAAGGAGGGTGGGGACTCAGGACACAGGAGGAGTGGCAAGTCCTGTGTGGTAGAGTGAATGCATCTGTGAGCGCGAAGGAGGAG
>RJWH01010527.1:0-16366 GCA_004363575.1 Solenodon paradoxus
TGTGGTAAGGGGGTTAATTGTAGTGAAGGAAGAACTGAAATTGTGATGAGATGTGGATTTATTATGATGCACACCTTGCAGCTGTATCATGTTATGAAGGAACCTTCCTTCAATATACTTAAAATAAACAAATCCTATTTTTTGGCATTTAAACCATTTGGGGCTCCCTCCAGCTCCCTTTGACCTTCCTGTCTTCAGTGTGTATGCGCCTTGCCCACTTTCCAAGCCAGCTGAAATACACCACTAACATTCCGACAAAACATCCTCATTTTAAATGTTGCTCTACAGGTGGATGACAGCAGGGCAGAAATGTCCCCCATAGCCATCTTTGACTTATTGTTAGGTAGAAGTTGGGTGGCAAGATGGGGGAGCATACCGTGTTTGTAAAGTGATATGCATTTATTACTTTTTCCCTCTTCAATGAAAGGAAACATGGAAACCTAGCAATTAATCAAATAATTCATCAAAACACCGATTTCAATGCAAACCTGAGTGAAAGCTGAGGATATCAGGCAGTACGAGAAAAAAACAAACCAAAAGCTTTCTGCTTTAAGAGAGCTAGAAGCATTTTCCATTCCAAATTAAAAAACAAAACAAAACTCCAAATGAACTTCAGTTTCAGGATTCGTGAGTAGCTCAGGAAGGAACTGTTGGGTTATCTCAGCTGTGCTGAACATTTTCTTCGGTTACTCCCATCAACGGTTGAGCTCATCAGTTTTGGAATAAATCCTAGTATGTCTCATTAGGCTGTTTGAAACTATTGATGTCAGAGCATAGCACTCTTCCCTTTACTTCTTCATGTCTAATTAATGCATTGAAAGTCCACTACAGCAATGTTAGAATCTACAGTCCAGGAGGAAGGAGGTCCTGGACGGTTGCCTACTTGTTTCTGACACAATCCAATGTTGCCAGTGTTTGTCCATCAATGTGCATTATGAGGGAGACAACACAACCCACCGATAATACATCTGGAGTGGTTGCTAAGTTTAGAGGCATCCAATAGTGGACTCTTGTTTTTAGCAAAATGGAAGTTGGTTATTTAGATATTTTATTTTGAATTATTAATTTATGTAGAAATGAGAAATGCCTGGGTTTTTAAGCTAGACCAGCTTTAGCCCACACAGTTATTCTGCCTATTTTAAGATGAGGAAAGGCCATCTATTTGTCGGGAAGAGAACTGACTAGCTCTTGAATTTTTGTAAAGTAGTATATGATGGAATATTTTAAGTGGGTTTGGTTTAGTTAAGTCTACCACCTATCCACTCTTTTAGCTCTCTTTTTACATACTTGGCCCATAATGTTGTGAAATAAGCATAATCCCTAGTTCTAGTCACAGCTGGCTGTTCACAGCCCTTGTTTAGTACCTTTAATTCTAACAGTGCTTCAACTTATTCAATGTTTACTAGGACCCAGGAGTCACATTAAATGCTTTAGTGTGCTGTTATATATTCACAAGCACCCTACCAGCTAAATATCTTTATCCCCACTTTACAGATCAAGAAACTATCACTTAATGGGGTGAAGTAACCTGCCCAGGCTCTTAGAGTCATTAAGAACAGAGACATTGCTTTACCATGTCTGCACAGTCCTGAATCCAGGCTCTGAGGATTAAAGAAAAAGGGGAAAGGCAATGTAAAAAGTATTGAACTCTAAATTCTCAAGTGGTAAAACTTAGATGATTCCCATAGGACCAATCCCTCAGCTTTATTTTCAAACCTGGCAGAACCTACCTTGTTCAGAAAGAGGGACATACACACACACACACACACACACACACACACACACACCCTTGACTCTTCACCCCAGGGCATTCAGCAGAAAACCCTATTCTGGGATCTTTCATGCTCAGAGCCAAGTTAAAAGGTAGGATAAGTGCTCTGAGCACCAATCTATACTCAGATCTCCACGTGTGGCTGCTTCTACAACCATCAAAATATAAATTGGTCCCACTCCAGCCAAGTAGACAGTGGAAATGAAAAAAGGACCTTGATGCCAACTCTGCTCCCCCACTAAAGAACTGCTGCATTAATATTGAAAGAATATCATCTGAAGTACATGAAAGTATTAGTCTGCATTGAGCTCTAACATGTCTGTGTCCAGACCTGTATATTCTGTGGGTAGTTTATTCTATGACTCCAGTCTTGCCACCAAAATATTGATGTCTCAAGCACTATACCTGGTCTCCCATTCCAACTGCACTATCCCTTGCTCTCTCATACATGACCCAGAATATAAAGTTCAGGGCTTGTCACTGTACTTGGACATTCCTTCTGATTCAGTATGAATTTGGGGAGCCTCTTCCAAGTTTGACTTTATACATAGATTTCCATTTTGACTTGGAGTAAATTGCTCTCTTGTTACACGGCCAGTTGCTTTGTCATCCAGCTTGTGCCTGGGTGGGCTTAATTTTTGGCCATCTTGTATAAATAACCTTCTTTTGCTTCCTAAGAGCCCCAGAAATACCCCAAGGATGCCCCTGTTTGTAGCTTATTAAATATCTGGCCTCTCCTTTAAATGCAAACTCTTTGTTCACACCTCTATGCCCAGCACATCCCATGGTACCCACCATGAAGAAGGCGATCAATAAATATTTGTTGAATTATATGGAGAGATATTTCTTTACTTAGCAGGTACATGACACTTACTATATTCCTGGCAATATTGAGTATTTTATACATACTGAACTATTTTGATTTATGTCTTAAAACTTGCTGGTTTTCTTACTAGATTATATGTTTCTTTAGGAGAGAGATTGTGTTCATCTCCTGGGCAATGTCCAACAATAAATACATATTGATTATATGAAGACACCTTAGTTTTAATTGTTGCAATCACATTTCTGAATCTATGTCTTTCTATTAGAAGCAGCATGAGGAGTCAGATATCTCAAATAGGGTAAAATATAGTTCCCTTATTTATAAATTTTCATATTTGAATAGGCTGCATCGTGGCCAACTTACTTCAGTTTGATTCACTTGCATATAAATTTCTGCTCCTATTAATGTTCATATTCTTTTCTTTTATTGAACTCTACTCTGTCAATATCCTTTGCTTTGTGTCAAATTTACTTTGAGAAATGTAAAATAAAGAACTGCTGGGAAGAAACTTCAGCAGTCCATTGTAAGTAATGTGGATCATGGAACCTCAAAAGGTGCTATTTTCTCCCATTTTGTTTTCACAATTGTTATATACAACTTCTAGGCCCCATCTATCTGAAAAATTATTCTTACAGAAATTTCTCTGTTGGCAAAACATCTGCTTGATCATGGATGAGGTATGTTCAAAATGTGTCAAAAAATGTAACACTCAAGGTGGGTTGCTCAATGAAGAAACAATTTGCTTCTCTTGCAACATATTTTGCTAGTATATTGAAACACTATTTTGTTCCCTTGAAGTTAGGTATTCCTTCCCACCCCCAAGTATGATTTCTGAGGGAATATGAGAGTGTGGCGTTTGTTCACGATCACTAGGTTGAGACACGAGAAAGGAGTTAACATTTGAAATCAAGGGCTGTTTTTAGAAGATCAGTTGGAACCTCACTCTTTTCTTTCTCTTCAGGAAAGTTTCGAAAAGATATTAATATCTTACCAGGCCAGGAATCTTTTCATTTTTAACAGAAATAAAACTTCTAAGTTAAAGAAAAACAATATGAATGAAAAATTTGACAAATACACCTGTGATCTATTGCTACTGAGCAAATGACCCCCAAATTTAGGGGATTGCCACAATCATTTTATTTTCCTCACTAGTTTGTGGGTCAAGAATTTAGGGACAGCTCCCCTGAAGGATTCTCACTGGGGTCTTATGTGACTGCAATCTTCTGCCTGCTGTTCCTGTAGCCATCAGGACCTCAACTGGGCTGGACATTCACGACACTTTACTTGAAAGTCTGGCAGTTGATCCTGACTGTTGGTTGGGAGTTCAGCTGTGATTGCCAACTGATGTACCTACACATGTCCTTGCCCCATAACCTGGGCTTCACACAGCCTGGTGACGGGTCCCAAGATCAAGGAGTCTGGAGAGGAAGCTTTCAAATAAAACTAGGCAGAAACTGTATGGCTTATTCTGACAAGGCCTTGTAAATCACATGGCAGCCCTTCCACCACATTCTATTGCTTCCAAGTAAGGCCAGTCCAGATTTAATATACTGGAAGGGGAGAATTAGGCTCTACTAATCTATGGGAGGAGATCAAAGGATTTGTGGTCATCTTTTAAAATTTCTACCACAGTGTTAGCCCTGGATGCGTGAATGAATCAATAAAAACCAACCTAAGCATACCTAGCAGACATGTACTACAAAGTCCCAGCTTCTATAAAAATGTGCATTTTTTCCAAAATATTTTTAGGTCTAAAATTAAGACAGTGATTTTATCATGAAAAGGGCCTACTTTATACTTACTTGGCATAAGGTAAAAGGAAGGAAAGGAGAGGAATAGGATGAGAGGCAGAGCTGGCATCTATCCACCTGGCAAGTATCTACCTCCCCAAATAGTTCCCATTCACCTATTTCCATGCCCGAAATCCCTCCAATAAAGACTTTTCCTTCTATTGAATCTTAAGAATTTTTCATCTATAGAAATTGCTAGTCTTGATATAGAAACCACTTAGAGAAGAATAACATCTTCATTTTTGATTTACATCCTACACCTTGGGGGTTAGAGTGAGAGTGAAGAGGAAGTGGAAATGTTAGGTAGGGGAGATAATGAAGATATTAGAGCTTTTCCAACTGTGATGATTAAGAACAAAAGCCTCCCTATACTGGACAGAAAGGAGGTAGAAAAATGAACGGGAAAGAAAAAAGATTCTAAAGGTTAGCTTCACATTTTAAGATGCCCAGAACTGGCCGGGTGTGGTGAAGTGAAAGGTTGTCAATAGAGCTTATACTGGCCTACCAGGGACCTCCACACAAAGGGAAGGGGAAGGAAATATGGACACCTCCAATGTCTTAGACATGCATTCACATATTAATCAGTATAAAACCTTCCAAGAATAGTGTTGCTACACCCATCTTACCAATGAAGAGACCAGAGTCACAGTTCAAAAGGAGTCGGGGTCCTAGAATAGCCACGCAGGAAGCTGTTCAAGCAGAGCGCTCATATTAGACTGTGATGAAATGAGAAATGAAGCAACTGAGTAATTTTCAGTTGTTACAAAACCATTGCTACCTTTGACTCATACAGCCTTGGTTAATTCTGCCTCCCCGTATAGAGAACATATTCCCATCTTCTCTAGGGGTAGTAGGCAACACAGAGAGGAGGGGTAAAAAAAGAATGTCGTAGGAAAAGTGTATGCATAATTTTAAGGTCCCCCACGATCCAGTCCTCTCCCATGACCCACTCCTATTCCCCAGGTAGCATGTCCCCTATCTGTCCCCACTAGTTACAGCACACTAGTTACAAACTAATGTATTGGAGGTTTTAAAGTAGGAACAACACACAATCAGAGGTGTATGGTTAGGAAAACTAGTCTGTCATGGGTATCCTGGATGCATTGTGTGGCAGAGGAGTGGGGTGCTGGAGTGGTGGGAAGCAAGGATTACCTGGGAGCGAGTCGAGTAAAGATTTGGAGACAGCTCTGAAGGAGCAGGTGTGGAAAGACTATAAAGAGAATGGGTGCAGTAAGATCAGGCAGATAGAAGCATATAGGGAGGACTGACTGAAGAGGAGGACTAATGAGAGAGGGAGAGGGAGAGAGAGAGGACCTTGTAAATTGAGCACTGGGAAAATGGTAGTGTTAATAGATGACAATATGAGTCACCAGTCTTATTAGTTATATTAAATGCATGAATGATTTGAGACAAAGATTTTGTAAATCATTTGGCTAAAAAGAAGGCAGTAATCAGCCCCTACAATTGCTGAAGGAGCCTGTTTAATCCTTTTCACTAAAAAACTTAAAAGACTGTTCTCTTCCATTGAAGCGTTTGCCAATGGACACAGGACCCTCAACCAATCCCTCACAGACACTCCCTTGACTTGGCAAAATCTAGATTTCAAGTCCACCCAACACAGGCGCTCCCTCCTTCCCTTCCCTCCAGAGAACTGGAACAACCCTTCTTGGCACTCTAGATGCCAGGGGGGCCCCAGCCCTCCACTTCCGCTTTCTTAGGTGTGGGCTAGGCACTGTTTCTTGTATCTATGTAGGAAATACATTGCAGAGCTCCCCCTACAAGGCTGAAAGTAAAGCTTGTAGTTCGATCCTCAAAGCACAGAGTTCTCTCCAAAGAAACTTCTTCGCTGATCCCTTCCCTCTGCACACCCTGCCTTCTTTTGATGTCTTTGTTGGAGTTGAGGCTCCCAGACTTGTAGAAACAGAACTTGAACTCCCCCTGGAGTTTTTGCCTGTGGGGTTTCACCTCCTGCTCATGTTCCCGTGTGTTCTGCTATATTGACACCTCAATTGAAACAGATGTGAGAAAAATTCCATTCCAACCAACTCTTATGTAGATTACACGGTTGTGCTGCAGCTAGAAAAATAAATTTATTTAAAAAAACCATAATTCCTGCATTCAAGATAAATCTCAGTCAACATTTTACCAAGTCTAAATATTTAAGATTCTTGCTTCTACATCTCCATCCTATTAATATGTTGACCGTCAGTATAATTTTCCTGTGGTCCTTGGCAATTTTTTAGCCAGAGATCACTTTTCATCATGTAACTGATACAGTCATTTTCAAACCATCCTTGAGATTTGTAGGGTCGAGTACAGTGATTGAAACTTTTGCATTTCTTACTCCAACTAAATTAATGTAAATGGAGGAGAACTCCATTGGGAAACACGTTCTAAGGAACAGAAGCAATTTCAAGTGACCTGTCTGAATCAGCTCCAGTATTACTTTGTAGAGACTCATTTACCAATGGAATGTTTAATATAAATTGTGGCATTTGTAAAAGTCATGCTTAATGAGACACTTTAATTACAGAGGGAAGAATGCTTATTTCTGGGTATTTTATCTTAGTGGGTTTTTAGATATTCTGCTTTTTAAAAGAAGACATAATTACTTTGCTAGAATATGTTATTTACGCATGTATAGGTTTATACACAACACACATTTAAAAAGACAGAAAATTCAAGTGGTCTTTACAGCACTGTCCAATAAAAATATGATACTGACCACATAATGTAATTTTAGGTTTTCTAATAGCCACAGTTAAAAAGTGAAAAGAAACAGATAAACTTAATTTTAAGAATATATTTTATGGAACTTAATGTATCAAAAATATCCTTTTAACATGTAATTAATATAAACATTATTAATAAAAAATTGCTCTATTTTTATACTGTCTTTGAAATCTCATGCGTATATTATACTTATGGCACATTCAGTCCAGTCTAACCTCATTTCAAGTGCTTAAGAGCCACTTGTAGCTACTGGAGACTGGATGGAACATCACAGTCTATAATCTCAGTGATGGTCTCCTTATAATTTGAACATGGATTTATCCTCATGCATTTGATCAAAATTCTGGCAAAATACAAAATTTTGCAAAACAGAACTATTACTGATGTCTTCTCATATAGTTGTTGTCCTGCAGAATTTGCATTTATGAATCTAACCTTCCATTCCCTCTAATGACTTGTTAAACCCCAAAGCAGTGTCTAGATAAACAATAAATTGCATCTCAAAAGCATGAGTAAATCCTAAAGGGAAGAAGATTAGTTTTACATCATCATCTGAAATACGGAGACCACTGCTCTCCAATATTTATTGGTACTTATCTCTTGAGGTAACACCTCCAAATCAATAGTTCTTTTCTATTTTTAATGCCCTCCTGCCATTAATCCATTCTTATGTCCACTTTTCTTGCTCAACAAAGATTTGTGCATATGCCTGAGTGTTTTTCAGGGTTTTTTTTTCCCCTCCGTAGAAGCAGATTGTATTTCATTGGATGTGTGTTAAGACAGTACACCTTTATTTTATACAAAAAGGAGGTAATTCTCAGATCTCTTGCATGAAAAATAAAACTTGGGTCTTATATGCTTTTTTTAATGTAAAAATTACATAACATGAAGTTTACCATCTTAAAATTTTTTAAGTGTACAGTTCAGTAGTGTTACGAATATTCACATTATAGTGTAACTTTATGTCTGTGCACTTTTGGAGCTTACATCTTCATCAGAAAAATAAGTAGCTTTTCATCTTAAGTGGACAGGTCAGTTTGTCATGTCCAGCCTCCGAGATGGTTGAATGGGAAATTTAGAATTAGGTCTTGAGCCTGTAATGATCAGAGAGGCTTTAATTCCCCCTGACCTGCCAACCAATGGAGCCGTCTTCTTGTCATTATGCGGTACAGGATGGTCATTTGTGCCTGTGATATTTCTCATGTGACGCTTTCAGCTTGCACCCTGTTGCTGTTAGCCATCAGTAGTTGTTTAAGACCCATATAATAGTAACAAGGCAAAAATATACATAACTAGTTTCCAAAATGCAGATCTTTCCATTAAACCACATGTTAATATCACCTGCTTAGAAAGGATCAGTAAACATATTTGTAGGCATTGATGTTCATAAAATTAGCCTCTTAATATAATACAATTTGCATCTGAGACAATGTTGGCTTGTGATTCTCCTTAAAAGGGATTTTCACTGCTAGAACTCTTACTGACCAACAAAATGATAGTTGATCATATTTGGTACCTGCCAGCAATCAAATGATCGATATTAACTTGTCTGCACTTTAGATCACAGCTGTTGACCTCAATTTAATAATCTCACTAAATGATTTCTTAGTTTTCTGGAGATTTTATTGTTATCAGCATTTTATTTTGAAAAATGTTAAAGCTAACAAAAAAGTTGAGAGAACTATCTAATGAGTTCCTGAGGGTCTATACCTAGATCAATCAGTTGTGAAAATTTGTGCCACATTTGCCTTCTCTCCCTGACCAGAGATCTATTTTCTTTATTGGGGTGAAGTTTCAATAACATGAAATTGACCATTTTCAGTCAAACTGTTTGGCGGCATTTAGCACATTCACAGTGTTGTATAGTCACCACCTCTGTCAAAGCCCAAAACATTTTCATTATATCCAAATATCATAAAATGTCATGCCCTGTGAGCACTTATTCCCCATCTGCCTCCTGCCCCCACGGCCCCCAACAGCCACCAGTGTGCTTGTTGTCTCTATGAATTTGCCTATTTTGGATGGTTCATATAAATGGCACCGAACCATATCTGTGTCTGATTTCTCAGCATAATGTTCTCAATACAGCATTTCTATCAGTACTTTTGCCACAGATACTTTTCACTGAGGTTCTACGTTGAGTAAGGGGGAGCACAGCATCACCTGTTTTCCCGTGTTCCCACTTGACCGCACAAACAAGCTGATTAGGATGTCATAATTTCTTAAGTCCCATAGTTCCTTTTAAATCAAGTACGTTTGGGGAAAAGGGTAGGTATGTATGCAAGTGTATGTGTGTTTATATTCCATTAACTTATTTACTGCTTTAAAATGGGCATAAAGAAGAAAATACCCAAAGAGAACCACGCTGAATCGCTATTACTACTCTGGATACATGACTTAATCTCTCTTGCCTTCAATTTCTTCATCTGCAGCACAACCTGACTAGACAAGTCCTGAGAACCATTATAATGAGAATTGTATGATTCTAGTCCCCACAAAGTCTAGCCTGCAGTTTTCTTAATTCGGTTATTTCTGAGAGTGACTTTTCTTCTGTGGCATATTAAAGCAAAATTGCTATCGGTGAACCACTGTGTGTGGAGGTTACAAACTATAGCTTGGATCAGTTGGCAGTTCATTTGAAGTGAAGAGAGAAATAAGCATGGAGTGACAGGGATATTCATAATCAGATGGCACATCTTATTAAGTGAGATTAAATATTCAACATCGAACCACGCAGTCAACATGTGGGGAAACTGGTAAAAGTATCACAAGAAATATCAGCCTGCCCTCATTTCACGAGTCATTGCCCTCTTTGATTTGATCCAGTCATCTGTGGGTCGGATGGCTGCAGAATGGAAAACAAGTAGCACTTTAAGATTAAAGTTTACCTAACTGGTACAACAGACAGAACATTCTCTCTTTAATTTATTTTTAGTCTAATAATAAAACTTTTCAAACACTCAACCAAATGGAAAGGATTTTACAGTGAACCCCTGTATACACCTCCTAGATTCTATACTCAACATTTTTCTGTACTTGTTTTTATCATCTACTTTTATTCTGCCATCATATCAGAGTGATGACTTGTCTGATGATAGCATTTTATATTGGACATCACTTTCTCTCAGGAATTAGAAGATGACATTCCACTGTCTTCTAGATTTCAGTCCTGCTACCTGAGATCATCTGTTTACTAATATTTAACATACACTTTTGGAACATTCTCTGTACACTAGTGTTCTGAAGTTTTATGTTTATATGCCTTGGTCTACGCCTTTAATGTAGACACTTATGGTGTACCTTGGTATGATAGTGGTTGGGCACAGTCCACATACATCTGAGGTCCCAGGTTCAAGTCCTGGGGCCAGCTGGAACAGCCAAGGGGAACAACTGTGTAAATAAAATGTTTCTCCTCCTCTCTCTTCCTACCTGCCTACACCAATCCTTTAAAATAAAAATCTAGAAACTCACATCCTTTATTCCTTGGGGAATGTTTTTGTGTTATTTCTTTGATAATTTCCTCCAAGAGATAATTTCCTCTGTTCTCTCCTTCCACCTGAGAGGAAACCACTACCATGAATTTTGTTGACAATGCACTTTTCTTTCTAGCTATAACTCATACTTCTATAACTCTAAATAATCTATTATTTAGTTTTTATAATTTTCTGTTTTATATGAATGAAATCATATGATTTCTGAGACTTACTTTTATCACTTTATGTTGCTTGCCTGAGACCCGTGCTGTTTTGTTCATTTGCATTTTATTTATGCATAAGCCCTAATTTTATGTATAATGCATAAATAATTGTATTGATGGGCAGTTGCTTTTTTCTAATTGTTTACTCTTAAAAACATTGCTCTTATGAATATTCACTGACAAATCTCTTAGTTCTAGCTAAGAAATGGGATTGTCAGAGAATGAGTGCATCTTAAACTTTTCTAGATAATACCAAATTGTTTCTCAAAGTGGTTACACCAACTTACATTCCTCCTGCCACTGTAGAAGAGTTCCCATTGCTTTATACCCTTGTCAGCTCTCAATTTCATCTCCATTTTAATCGTGTTAATTAGGGAATGTGAAAGTGATATGATGTTGTGATTTTAATTTTTCATTGCTCTGATTATTAATGAGGTCAGGCAACCTTTTCATAATTACTAAATATTTGTATCTTCTTTTTCTATGACATGTCTGCCTAAGTCTATGTTTACATTTTTTATGAAGTTCTTTGTCCTTTTTTTAAATCTGCATTCAGTTCTTTGGATATTCTAACTATAATGTCTTTTTCTGTTATTTATGGTGCAAATATCTTCTAATTTGTGACTTTTCTTTTTGTGTTTTTTAAAAATATCTTTTATTGTCAGATCTTAGGTCATACAGATGTTCAGATAATTTCCATATTACCTCCTTCTGAAAGTTCTTGGGTGTTGTCTTTTGTATTTAACTCTTTAATGCATTCAGAATTTATTTCAATTATTCAGAATTTATTTTAATTATTTCCCATATGGAAACCATCTGGACCTGGTGTATATATATTCTTTATGGAAAAGCTAAACTGATGATTCAACTCTTTTTTTTTAAAGGAAAGGTTTAGGCAGGAATTAAGGTGAGTAGGCAAACATGAAGGAAGAGAGAAGAGGACGAAGAGATTTATTTATTTTTTTCACTTAGTTGTTCCTATTTGTTGTTCACCCTGGCCCGGGTCTTGAAGCCTGGACCTTGGGATGCATGCAAGACTGCTCCCAGGTGTAATAGACTGCTAGGTCACCAGCACCCTCCCCAGATTCAGCTCTTTTAATGGTTATCAGGCTATTCTGTCTATTTCTTCTTGAATCAGTTTTGATAAATTGCATATTTCTAGGATTTTGTTTATCTACATTTAAACATATGTCAACTTAAAGTAATTTATAATATCCTTTTGTTAGGGATAAAACTTCACAATATGTATGGTTACATTCCTGACAAAAAGAAAGTGGTCAAGATTAGTTTTCCTCAATAATATAGGGTTTAATTGAGTAAATAACTGTAATTTATTATAATGCCAAAATAAATGAGAAAAAAAGGCATATGGCAGTCTTGATAGATGCATAAAAACATTTATTAAGGGCATTATCCATTAATTACAATAATTTTTAGAAAATTAAGAACAGAAGGAAATTCCCTTACCTGGTGTAGAATAGAACAAAAGGAAATTCCCTTACCTGGTGTAGAATACCTACAAAATATACACAGCAAATATAACTAACAGTGAAGTATTGAAAACCCTTCCTTTTAAGATCAGGAACAACAAAAAGTGTGACTGCTGTCACCACTTTTTTCAATACTGTAGGGCATATTGTAGCCAGTGACATAGGAAAGAAAGAGAAAGAAATGAAATGCATTCTTCACAGATGATATGGTCTACAAAGAAAATTTTTAAAAACCCAGAATTTAGAGAATTTAGCACATTTGCTGTATTAAAAAAGACCCTACAAAAAGTACTTATAGTTATATACAATAGGAATCAACATAGATGTCAGAGAAAGCAATTACAGTTCCTAAAAGCATAAAATAAAAATGGCAAAAGATACCTCAGACTTCAGTAATGAAGTAAAATTCAGGCCTGTGGCATCTGCAGCATGGGCAGGGGGCTTCGACTCCCTACTTCTGGGAAGCTCCATACCCACCCACTGGCCCAGCAGCGCCAAAGCCTGTTGGGGCACCATCCTGAAGCCCATCTCTTTTGGAAGCGCTTCTCATGCAAAAGGAATTGTGCTGGAAAAAGCAGGTGTGGAAACCAACCAGCCAAATTCTGCCATCGGGAAGTGTGTCGGGGTTCTGATTACAAATGGCAAACAGACTGAAACAAAACCCACAGTCTTCGTACCCAATGATAGTTGCTTGAATTTTGTTGAAGAAAATGATGGTCTTCTGGTTGCTGGATTTGGTCATAAAGGCCATGCTGTTGGGGACATTCCTGGAGCCCAGTTTAAGGTTGTCACAGAAGCCAAGGAGTGTCTTCTGGCCTCCTACAAAGGCAACAAGGAGACACCAAGACCCTTGGTCTTGATGGTGAAAACATGGTAGTAATAGATTGTCTGTCATGTGCCACACAAAAAGGTAATAATGCAATAAAAATTCTGTATTGTAAATAAACCAGGTGAGTCTAAATAATTGAAGAGAAATACCATGTTTATCCAAAAGCAAATTCAGTATTGTAAGGATGCTAATCATATGGGTTGATGAAGTTTCAATGAAAATCTTAAAAGGTGTTTTGTGTGGAATTTTATAAACTGACTAAAATATCTGTTGATGAAGAATAGCCAAGAGTCTCTTCATAAAGGAGAACTCAGAGGAGGAACTCGTCCTGGCATTGTGAAGAGTTGTTTGAAACTCACAGTAGCTAGGACAGTGTGTCACACACCAATGGAAAAGAACAGGGAACCCAGAAAACAGGTTTTGGTGGGGGAAGGACTCCACCACTCCAAGGACCTTTATGGCCCACCTAGTGTTGCCTTTGTGTTTCAGCCATCACATGAGTTCGAACCTATTGGGTAAAGCAGTTGAGCTATTTTAATACAACCACTATTGCTTTAATGGCCACCCTATGACTTTGAACATCAGTAAAACACAAGAACTTTAGAGAACTTTGACTTTAATCACCATCTGCTTGATTTACATGCCACTGTTATTGGATATCATGTTCGACTTTTTTTAACCTTTCAAGACATTGCTTTTGAACGCAATGATTTTTTCTTTTAAAGAAAAGGTGCAGGCAGGAATGAAGACAAGCAGAGGCAGACAGGAAGAGAGAGGAGGAAGCAGAACTTTATTTTTTAATGTGTTTTATTTAGTTGCTCATCTTGGTTGTTCCTGCCAGTCCTAGGACACAAACCTGGGACCTTGGGATATATGTGAACTGTACCCAACCCCTACTCCACCAGGATGTGCCTCAGTAATATTTTAGATTATCATATATTAACTACCTTATTTGTCCATTTTATTGTCTTACATCTCTAATCTTCCATTTGCAATTGCCTTCTTTTATGTTCACATACATTCTACACAAATTATTTTATGGATACATCTGTTGGTGTCAAATCCTCAATATTTGGGAACTTCTTTATTTTGCATTTTGGGGTTTTTTGGTGGGTAGGCAGGGATGCTTCAGTAACTCACAGTTGTAAAAGTGCACGTGAAACCAAATGCAACAAAATCAGGAGAAAGTGTGATCATACGTTCTCCTGAAACAAAGTTCCCGTAAGCAAAAAGAGAAATGGAAGCTTCTCAGAGTGCTTTTCTACCTCATCACAAGGCAGGCAGTGGGGGAGGAGACATGACGTTGCCCCTTCAGGATTCCAGAGAAGCTGAAAGCAAGATTGCACTGTGCTGGACCAGGTGACCTGGTCATCTGGGAGTGCCATGGGGGTGGGCACACCACATTTTGCTCCGCCTGGAAGGGGAGAAGAAATGGCATTTCCTGCCAAGACTGGCTGGGGCTTCACCATTGCCTGGCTGTCATCTCTCTAATTTATTTGCTCTGGAGCCAGACTTCTAGGCACTGCGCCATGGCTGACAAGAGCTAGTGGACAAAATCTAGAGACCTTGGGCATCATTTTTATAATCTCCTGGATGGGCTTCTTTTCTTGCCATCTTATGCTATTGCCGGCCACCTAGCTTTAACCAGATACGAATCCAAAGACCTGAAGCAAGCTCCTTACAGCAGCAGCAAAGAACACTTCAGACCACAGGACAAGGTAGAAAGCCTCGTTTTTCTAACACCTTCCATGTCTGAGTCTCCATTTTCAAGAATTATGTATAGTCATTTTCATACCAAGACGGGACCCTAACAGAGTTTTTAAAAGCAACATGGAAAAACAGTGAGTGAGGTCTACCCAGATGGGTCCTATTCCAAAATGATTTTTTCATCCAAGACTTTTGAGTTCTTAATAACAGCTGTGAGGTTTGCTGAAAGCTGTGAGGTTTGTTTTGATTCACTGAAAGAGTATTTCCCAAATAGAGAGAAATATAAGTATCCCCTAGGTCAAGGGGTAAAATGATAGATTATGTCAATTTTAGTTTACAGATTGCATTCTTAACTCTCAGGCAGTGCTAGCCAATAGAAATATTATGCAAGTTACATATGTGATTTTAGATTTTCTAGTCATCATGTTTTAAAAATGAAGAGAGGCACACCCTGGTGGCTCAGGCAGCTAAGACAGCTAAGATGTAGACCATGTGAAGTCCAATTCCAGAGACCTGGGTTTATGATCTGGGACTAAGGAATAAAAAACAGGAAAAAAAAAAAGAGAGAGACAAATAGTGAAATCAAGTTTAATAGGTTTTATATTATTCAAGTAGCATTTAATTTTAATAACATTTTGACTTATATATTTTAAATAGACTTATTTTACTTATTTTGCTGTCAACAATATATTTTATTATTTAAAATATAAATTCAATCTTATAAATTCAAGAGGTTATCACTTCAATATGTGAGCAATACAAACATTATGGAGATGTTCTGCATTTTGTTTTCTAAGTCTTAAAATTCCTTGTGTGTTTTATATGTGTGCTACCTCTCAGCTTGGACTAGCCACATTTAAAGTGTCCAACAGGGACATATCACTAGTGGCTACTATTTTTGGACAGTGCAGCTCTAGAGGAAGACCCTAGAAATCTTTATGTTTAAAAGTATCCCAGGTGGTTCTGAGCAAGCAAGTTTGGAAAATGTTACTTAAGGAATGGTGGCCACATAACAATGAGCTTTTGAGCCATTTTGATGGCCTTGTATAATGTTGGAAGGGGCTAGATGGATAGATTGACTGTGGGGCCATGAGCTTGAGACAGATCAGTTGCATCTACATCACCATCAGCTCACTTAGAGTTTTAGAAATGCAAATTCTTCAGCCCCACCCCATATACACCTCCTGCATCAGACACTG
This sequence comes from Solenodon paradoxus, assembly GCA_004363575.1. Taxonomy (NCBI): domain Eukaryota; kingdom Metazoa; phylum Chordata; class Mammalia; order Eulipotyphla; family Solenodontidae; genus Solenodon; species Solenodon paradoxus. The sequence continues at coordinate 16,043 of RJWH01010527.1, forward strand.
AAGTGGGGCTCTGGCAGCTTATGATTTGAGCAATCCTTCAGGTGATTCTAAAACTGATTTTGGACTGTAGTTCTCAACCGCTGGTACCATGGGGACTGTGGGAGTGGGGGTCACTGACCAGGTCCTACCTCTGAGACATTCTGACTTCAGTACGCTGGAGTGGGGCCTGGGTCTGTGCACATTTTCGTTAAAGGAGAGGTGCAGGCAGGAATGAAGGCAAGTAGGCAGCAGGCAGATAGAGAAAGAAGCAGTATTTTTTTTTTAATTTAGGGGTTTTTTTGTTTGTTTGTTTGTTTTTTGGTGATTGTCCCCGAGTCTTGAACC
>RJWH01010528.1:0-16381 GCA_004363575.1 Solenodon paradoxus
GGAGGGGGAGGAGGATGAGGAGGAGGAGGAGGAGGAGGAGGAGGAGGAGGAGGAGGAGGAGGAGGAGGAGGAGGAGGAGGAGGAGGAGGAGGAGGAGGAGGAGGAGGAGGAGGAGGAGGAGGAGGAGGAGGAGCAGGAGGAGGAGGAGGAGCAGGAGGAGCAGGAGGAGCAGGAGGGGGAGGAGGAGGAGGAGGGACAGGAGGAAGGCAGAGGAAGGCCTGGCTTGGGAGATGCAAGGCAGTGCTGCTTTCAGGTGGGAAAACAAAGACTAATCAAAGGTGTAGAAGCGCGCGTGCTCAGTAAGGAACAGGGTGGACTCACAGTGAAAGATGCGTTCTAGCAGGTTAGTTGGAAAGACTTCATGGAGGTGAGCTGACTGTCGAACTCGGATGTGGAGAAACGCCTGCGTGGGCAGAAACTGGCTTGTCCTTTCGCGTGGCCTGGTCACAGGGCGAGGGTGATTCCCCCGCCAGTGAACGCCATGGGACGGGAGGCCGGGGGCAGCGCGAGGGGCGGGCGTCGGTGGGCTCTCGCGGGGGCTGTAGAAGCAGAGATGCAGCGTCTCCGCACGGGGCGGGGCAAGTTCGGGCTTAGCGTGACTTCCGAGGCCGATCCACGTGCTTAGCACACAGACGCCAGCGCAGCAGCATTTCCGGCCCTCCACTCCTGCTCTCCTTTCCCACCCGGAGGAGTTTTGCAGAGTTTTCTGTAAGTGCAGAAACGTCTCCTGTGTGATACGCATTCACCTCTGAGCTCGCCCCTCCAGTCCCTTGCGCGGTGGTGCCTGAGGATAGGGTGTCGTTCACTCCCTGTCACCTAACAGTCACCCGTCAGCCTGGTCTGGGTGGTCACTCGTGGCATGGATTGGTCCCGGCGTGGTGCTGAGCCCACGTCTGACGGAGCGTGTTGTGTCTCCAGACAAGGAGCGAACAGCCCTTGCTTGAGATGCCTCGTTCTTTGTGCAGGTCTGAGGACATTTCTCTGGGTCCCCAGGGTTAGGACAGAGTTCTGTCCTCACCTCCCCCCCCACTCCAGGTCAGAATATCAGAGAGGTGCCTTTCTGACTTCTTCCCCAGCGCTTCCATGTGTCCACTGCCCTTTCTTTCTTGCTCGTTGGGTCCTGTTTTACCTTGTCCAGGAGGGTTCGAGATGAGCCTAGTGGTGAAGGTGACGTGGGGGAGGGAGCTGAGACACGTGGTTGAGACGCTGGTGCATCCAGAAAGAATTCCTGGAGAGGTGCCAGGAACTCACGGCGAGTTTATTCAGCGCAGAAATAACTAGTAAGGTGACATCAAGAGAATGCACACGTGCGCATGAGCTGGACCTAAGCTGCCTGCCTCTCGCACAGACAAGGTGGAGTCTGTGTTTATGAGGGTGAGGGGCTCTGGGCGTGTCCTGGTGACCTGGAGAAAAACGGTGTGAGCATCCAGGGGGTGTCCTAGATGCAGGCTGCTACGCTGAGACCCCCCGGGGTCTCTTTCAGAGTTTGCCAGTTAGTTTACTATTCATACATCTACATACTGCTCTGTGGTTCTAAGCTATGCTGTCCCCGCATCAGAGGGACGGCTGTTAATGTTTTATAAGGCGAAGTCTGGCTGAGTGGGGGGGTCACGTGGCTGTCTGTCTCCCTGCAGGGTATGTACATCAAATCGACCTACGATGGACTGCACGTGATCACGGGGACCACGGAAAATGTGAGTGTGCGTCTGGGGAGTCAGAGCCCCTCTGAGTGTAGAGCTGTGACACTGAGCCCCTCTGGCCCCCTGCAAGCGGGCGCAGTCTTGTGTCACCTGTTTGTGGATGTCTACTGCCGGCTCGCTGCTCCTCCCATCTGCTGCCTATTTATTATTTAAATCGTCCTCCGCTGCTCTTGTTTACATACCGCGTCCAGCTCCCCCTCACGTGGATGATTCCTTTCATGCCCACGTGTGACCTCATGGTTGTTGAAAATTGCACTAGCAGACTGGCTTTGACGGCCAGGCGTGTCACACGGGGTCTTCTCGTTTCTGCTTCGTGGAATGCATGTGTCCCCGAAGCCGCCGTCGGGGAGCTGTGCATGGCGTGGCTCTTCACTGAGTTGTGCACTGTAATTTTGGGCAGGATATTAAAATTGAGTCTCTCCCCCTACTCCTTGGTATAGAAAAAGCAAAGTTCTTTCCACTGTGAGAGACGTTGTCCATTGTTTTCTTCCTTCTGGAAGTTTTGCGACATGGAAGGGTGTTCCTCAGGTGTCTTTAATTCATGAGGAGCGTGCTAGTTGAACGTTTTTGCTCCCACCCAGCACTGTGGTTCGCTTTGGAAGGGTGTGGAGAGGACGCTAAAAGTCAACAGGGTCCCCGAGTTTGTGGAAAAGCAGCACGTTTGTGGAATTATCAACAAAGACAGAAAATAATTCCCCAAAATAGAATAAATTCGTAACTACTTTTCAGGTGCGTTTAGTGAACTGTGTCAAATGCTGAGCTGCAGGTGTCCCTGGAAGCATGGTGGCCGAGTGCCCGCCACATCCACCCCCAGGACCCGGGTGTGTGTCCCAGGCCTGTGGGCGAAAGCCTAGATGAATAACTAAGATAAATAAACGCTCCCTCCTCCTCTCTCTTCCTGCTGCCTCTGCTCACCTTCCTTCCTGCTGCACCTTTCCCTTAAAAAATTGTTTTGCACTTCAGCTGCTAAGCCTTTTGCTCGAACACAACGGAGGATGTTCGGTGTTCGCGGCACACACTCGGCTTCTGCAGTGAGGACGCGTGAGAGGACTGAGGCTGCCACTGAATTATAGATGCGTCATGTGGTTCTGGCAGGAGACGGCGGAGTTGCAGAGAGAGATGCTAGGTCCCTGGGAGATACTTTCCCCGTGTCCCCTGATAGATCACGGAGGCATGGGAAGTGTGACTTTAGGCCGGGAGGGGGCAGGAGAAAATGCACAGTGCGCTGCAGAGTTCACGCTTTAATCTGGTGGGAACTTGGAGTATTTCGACTGGCGCTGGGCAGGGACGCCCTCGCGCGTCTCTTGTACGGTGCGCTGTCATGGCGTTGGGTGATGCTGGTTTCCGTTTTCAAGACTTCAAGTCATGCCCCCCGCCCCCAACTTGGCGGTCGCGTTGTTTCATAACCAGACCCTCTGGTCTCCTTGAAGCAATTTCAGTCTTGCCTGAACCTGTAGACACTATATTACTAGCAGAGAGCACAGAGGTTTCTCCTCTCCCGCCCCCTCCCCACCTTTGTTTTTAAGGCTAAGAATTGAATGAGAGCCTGGAAAAAACTGCTTTGAATCAGATGCAAAATCAGCCTGTAGCGGGACATGTCCTAGAATTCCTACCAGACTCAGGCTGGTGGATGGTTCTCGGTCTGCCTGGACGCTCTCAACCCTGGTGTTCCCTAGGGTTGCAGAAGTCACCCTAGAGAGAGGTAGTTACCTTCTTGTTAAAAACCACAAGAGGAAAACCTGTCTCATGCCACCTGATACTCCATCTGAAAATGTCCCTCAGTCCGTCGGTGACAGAGTGTGGACTGTGCTGAGCCTTGCTCAGCCCCGTGGATACAGTGGGGAGTTAGGGACGCCCTCTTCTCAGGGCTGCATCGGATGTCTTAGAGGAAACTGCCTACTTTACATGTAGGACAGCGGAAGACCAGCTCTGGTACAGCTTTCCTGTCCTCATTTGGGGTCTCTGAGGCCAGAGTCAGTGGTCCAGTGGACAGAACCATTGCATTCCGCAGAGAATTGTCTCTGTGTTTCTCTAACTTCATTTCTAGCCTGAAGCAAGCCAGGAAGCCACCTCAGACCTCAGTCCATTTTTTTGAGGAGGTTACCTTAGAAGCCAGGATCATTCCAAGGTCGACCATAGCGAGCTAGGAATTCTGTCTGACTTCTTTTTGATGTTGCTGAAAACCTTGACAAGAGTCTTGACAGGACCCATCTGCTCTCCTCCCCTGCACCCCATGATGCGGTGGGGTCGGCTTCGCCGCTGAAGAAAGGATGCATTCTCCTCCAGCTCAGCAGCGTCTGCACAAATCTGAAAGAGCATCATCTTTCAGCCATCTGGCTCTTGGTGAAGCTAGGCAAGATCCTGTCCTCGGGACATGCCGGTATCGAGCTCTCTGTCTATCAGTGTTCTGCCAAACACAGCTCTCCATCACGCGGTGGGACATTTGAGAAATGAATGCAGGAGAAGCCTTCGGAGGAAGAGTCACCTGAGGACATTGGCTTGTTTTCTAGGATTGCACATCTCTACACAGGGCTGTCTGGCCTTGGGGCCGTGTTTTAGAAGGCAAATCTTATTTAAAATGAATCTTAGCCCAGGAAGAGAAACTGGACTGGGTTGGTTTTGATCAGTCTTATCAGAGTTGGTTTGTGATTCTGGGTTAAGCATCAGACACACAGGGCGAAAAGGAGAGTAGATTTTTAATTTTGTTTCAAAGTATCAGGAAAGGATTTGAGATGGGCCGTCTCCCCAACTCTCTCCGGACAGACGCTGTTGGTTGTTATGGTGGCGGATCTAAGGTTAAGAATCGTGGTCACAGTTACTGGACCTTGTGTTGGGCCTGGACGCATAGAGGGAACTCGCCTCAGGACTTAGCACTGTCTGCTCACTCCTTACTGAAGTTGCGTGAGGACATTCAGCGGGCATGTCCTGAGTTTAGCTGCTGCCTCCTGGCCATGTTCTAAGTGGTATTTCTAAAGAATAGCTGGAAAGATTTTGATGATTCAGCAAGTTATTTAGGTTGCCAAGTGCAATACTCTGGACTAGGGAGCATTTGATTATAACTTCAAGTCAAAGTGTCATCTCTTTCGATCATAGGAGACCTTAAACAGAGAGTCCCGCTTTGATTAAATGAAGGCGAATACTGCTGGCCAAGCAGCTGACAGCGATGATGAACACATGAAAATCTGTAGTAAAGTTACTGTCTTGGGAAACAAAGACTTTGACATTGAAAGTATATACATTCTGAATTAAACGTGAACATGAAAAAATTTTAAATTTCATTTTCTTGTAGAGAAAGAAAACGTCTGCTGACAGGATTTTTCTGTTTGAATAGTCTTGTGATAACGTGTAAAACCAGGCTGAGTCGGTGTGTGCGGGGGCTCAGCAGTGAATCCACAGTTCCCGTGCGTCTCAGGGACCTGTGTTCAGGGCCCAGGGCCAAGAGCGGGCAGCCAGAATGAATAACTGAACAGGAGTGGATAAATGTGAATAACTGCTCCTCCTCATCTCTCTGCCTGCCTGCCCGCTCATCTTCATGCCTGCTGCACCTTTCCTTTAGAGAGCGAAAAACATAGTTGAGTAAAAATAGGATTTTGTTCTCATAATTGCTTTAAAGGAAATGAGATGACAGAGACGCATGGATGCTCTCTCCATGTCAAAATGGTGAGACGGGATGGGACTGAACTTGATGGAGACATGGGGAAGGGTTTTAGGTGAGCCTGGAGCTTTTATCAGCTGAGCCGGCGTCCCGTGTGACCTGCTGTCCCGGCAGGTGGGATGGGTCTGGCAGCTCCAGGGGCAGCTCCCTCTGTCCACAGGCCACTGATGCATAGACGGAGATTCCATGCTGTCTCGAGGACCTCGTGTCCACTGCGGAGATTCCCGAGAAAGCCCTGGTTCCACTGCCGACTGTCCACAGAGGGAGGCGGAGGAGGGGTGGCCCAGGGAGAGGTAGCAGGTGTCGCACTGAGCCGGTGTCTCTCTTTCAGTCCCCCGCCGATAGGTCTCAGAAGATTCACGCCGGTGACGAGGTCATCCAGGTTAATCGGCAAACGGTGGTGAGTCTGCTCGCGAGACTTAGACCCACTGCGTCCTCTGGGACCTGGGACTAACCCAAGGCGTCTGGTGGGATTTTTAAATGGTAGCTCAGAGCATGTCCACAAGCGCTGGTGCCGGGACGAGCTGTGGCTCGCGGTGAGGCCCCGGGTCGGTCTGCGGCCTGACGGTCACCCTGCCCCCGAAGGTGGGCTGGCAGCTGAAGAACCTGGTGCGGAAGCTGCGGGAGAGCCCCTCCGGCGTCGTGCTGCTGCTGAAGAAGCGGCCCCCCGGCTCCTTCGGCTTCGCCCCTGCGCCCCTGAAGAACCTGCGCTGGAGGCCGCCCCTCGTGCAGGTGGGTCAGCGCGGCCGCTCCGTTCACAGTCCCCGTGTCCGCTCCCTCCACATGGTCCACGTGTCCACTCCCTCCACGTGGTCCGCGTGTCCTTTCCCTCCACATGGTCTGCGTGTCCTCTCCGTCCACGGTCCCCGTGTCCGCTCCCTCCACATGGTCCACGTGTCCGCTCCCTCCTCGTGGTCCGCGTGTCCGCTCCCTCCACGTGGTCCGCGTGTCCGCTCCCTCCTCGGGTCCACGTGGTCCGCGTGTCCGCTCCCTCCACGTGGTCCGCGTGTCCGCTCCCTCCACGTGGTCCGCGTGTCCTTTCCCTCCACGTGGTCCGCGTGTCCGCTCCCTCCACGGGTCCCCGTGTCCGCTCCCTCCACGGTCCCCGTGTCCTCTCCGTCCACGTGGTCCCCGTGTCCTCTCCCTCCACGGGTCCCCGTGTCCGCTCCCTCCACGGGTCCCCGTGTCCGCTCCCTCCACGGGTCCCCGTGTCCGCTCCCTCCATGGGTCAGTGACCTGCGCTAGTCACGGAACCCTCGCTCAGCTGTGTGTGAGCACAACGCCCAGTGCGGCCCTTTGGGGAGGAAACTGAGGCACGCGTGCTCCCGTGTTTGCTTGGAGCCCTGGCCTCTCGCCGGGTGTCATCTGCGCCCAGTTCACAAGCGTGTCGAAGGAGCGGTGGATGTGGCCGTGAACCTGCCATGGGCCTGGGCGCTGTGGGGAGACCTTTGCTGCCCGGCTCACGCCCACTTGTCCAGTCGCAGGCCTCGCCTCCGCCCACCACAGCCCAGTCCCCCGAAAGCACCATGGACGCCTCGCTGAAGAGGGAGAAGCCACCCATCCTGGACCTCTTCATTCCCCCACCGCCCGCCGTGCCCTACTCCCCCCGGTAGGTCTGCCCGTCGGCGTCACCAGCACGTGCCTGTCACCGGGCGTGCAGATTCGGGTGTTGTGGAGGACCAGGCCGAGCTCGGGGTCCTGCGAGCGGGGCTGAGTCTCGAAGCTGCTGTCAGCATCTGTGACCTGGGCCGGGAGATGGCTCAGGGATGCATTTCCCTGGTGGCTGCAGTCAGCAAGACTGAGCTGTCAGTGACACAGACTGAAATTGCACGGGTGGGGTGAGGACTAGACTTCACACCCCTGAGTCCTCTTGACCAGCCACAAGGTGCGTGGAGCTGGTGACCCTGGGGCACGGTCCTCCGGAAGGTGGCGGATGCAGGCGCCAGGCCCTGGAGGGATGCAGTGTGGAGAGAAGCTGTTTAAGTCGCCGGTGACAGGTGCTGGGCCTCGCTGGGCCTCGCTGGGCCTCGGGAGGGGCTACTTCAGGTCGCCGCGGCGGGACCTTCGCGACTGCAAGGTGAACTGGGTGGGACTTAGTCAGTCGTCTGAGAGACTACATTGCAGCTGAGCTGTGTCTTTGTCAGACCTGTGGGCGTAGGTGTGGGCGTTGATGTCACACATGCGTGTGCTTGTCGGGGGGACAGTTTTGTCAGCGTGTACTTACCGCTTACACGTGCTGGAGGATCTGACCTGTCTGTCCCGCGACTGAGCCGAGCTCAGGGCTGGTGGCCATCGTGCCTGCACCCGATGGGGCTCGGGCCCAGAGGATGCAGCGTCAGCTGTGAGCTGTCCCCGGGTCAGGGGAGAGACTCATGTGAAGTCAGGCTGTCATCTGACCTGGGTCGGGCGAGCTCAGATGGTGTTTACATGGGAACTTTCCATGGGTTCTTCTCTTATGCTGAGCCAGTTGCTGTTATCATGTTTCCCCCTGGGGACAGAGGAGAATTCATGCCACTGTCCTGTGCCTCGGGTCCCGGTTTGCGCAGAACTCAGGAGGCGTTTTGCTTGGCAGACGGGGCCCTCCCCTCGAGTCTCCAGTGTGGTGAAGGCTCCAGGTGGCTGTGTGCAGGCTGTCACTGGCGACCGCTGTGTGCGTGTTCTGTTAGAAAGTGCTGAGAGCACCCCCGTCCCCATGTTTGTTGGGGGGCTCTCTTGGTGGGGGGGGTTGCAGGAGCAGTGACAAGAAAAAGGATAGTGACATAGGGAGAAAGGAAGTAGGGCTTTTAATCTCTTCGTGGAGCACACACATACACACACATGCAGACGCATATACACAACCCATCAGGGAAAGAATTTTCTGAGACATGAAAAAAGCAAGTGTTTTCAGAGCTTAAGAGATGAAGCAGGGCGTCCTGGCGGCTGTGTCTGGCACGCGCTCTGCTGGGCTTGTGTGGGGCAGGGGACGGGAAGGGGACAGTGTGTGGGGAAGGGGACAGGAGGGGACGGCGTCCTGCGGGCAGAGCTGCAGGCAGCGGGCCCGGGGGGACCACACCAGCAAGGCTGGTCATCTCCTTGTTTGGACTCAGCTGAATCTATGTTTCGTCCAGTGGTGTTTGTGGTGACCAACTAGTAGAATTTATTAAATGCAAAAACGTAAAGCTGGTAACTTGGCTTCCACTAAAATGAATCTGATGTTTTATTACAAACGGATACAATGTTAAGCTGGAACCTCTGATCCAACTTTCGCTGGTTTCCAGACATAGTTCAGAATACATACCCTGCATTGTTGTGGGAAAGGCCCCTTATTATTTCGTGACTTGGTTTTCAGATCCACTGCACACTGTAAGTGCCTTCTCTGCTGGGTCTTTACAAAGACACTGCTCTGGGCGAGAGGATGGCGAATAAAACACCTTAACTGCGGGTCCCGTGCTATACACAGGAGATTCCATTACAGGGCAGGGAACACAGAGTTATTTCATTTCCAAAGAAATATTTGTGCCCTTTAGACAAATACGAAGCAAGTTTCATTTGCTCTTATTCAGTAGGCCATGGGATTTTCTCTTACTTAATAGGAGAAGTATGTATTTGAGGCACGACTGGGATCATGTTTTTACCTACAGTAGAAAAGGGGGGTTTAAATTTTCTTGGGTGTGCTGGCGACAGTATTCTTCTCTGAGAGAGAATGTGTACACACACACACACACACACACACACACACACACACTACACAGCTCTAAAGAAAGATGAAATCTTGTCATTTGCAACATGGATGGAACTGGATGGAGGGGCTGATGCCGAGGGAGGTAACTCAGAAGGAGAAAGTCAGATACCAGATGATGTCAGTCGTGTAGAATATAAGAAACAGAGCAAAGGCGCAGACTAAACAGAAAGCAGCCCTTGGACGTTGACATAGAACTGAGGTCACCAGGGGCGAAGGGGCGGGAATGGCGGTGGTGGGTCCCTGGATGGGGTGCAGCTGGTGTGTTGACAGGTATTTGATAAAGAGCGATTCTGCAGCTCTGACTTACATTGTTCTGTAAATCAAAGTTACTCAATGAAAAAAAAGAAAAGAGAGGATTTTTGTTAGCTGCTTCTCTGTGGCCATTGTCCTCCAGGGCTGAGGACCGGAGCTCTGCTTACGGAGGCTTCAGTAAGTGTAAGCAGCCAGTGCCTGCTCGGAAGGGCGCCGAGTCCCCAAACTCCTTCCTGGACCAGGAGAGCCGGAGACGGAGACGTCCCAACACTGACTCGGACCATTTGCCCGGGTACTCGGTGGAGACCAGCGTTCTGCCCACAAGAATGAGAGAGAAAACCCCATCATATGGTAAGTTGCTGAGCCTTTGTTTTGCTGGGCTGTTGGCTTTTTCTTCTCCTCCCCACCCCCTTCCTTATTTGGAACTGCTGGCTGGAGCTGGCAGCCTTGAAGGGTAATCGGAGGAAAGCACAAACCTCAATGAAATCCTACGTATGAGACCTTTACTCATACCTCTCAAGCGAAGCCTTGCGGAGTCATCCCTCGGCCCGGCTACGGAGCCGCGGGTGAGGTCATGTTGCTGTTTTAACTTTCTATGCCTGGTGTGACTGGGATGTCTGCCCTGTGCCACACAGACTCGAGTTCAGCATGCCTTCGGCCTCACTGCTCGCTGGAAATAGGATGCTTTCAAATACCTGACATAGTTTAAGATAATGTTATTGTTTCTGCTTAAGTGAGTGTTAAATGGGGAGGGGGGTGTCTAAGTTCTAAGTAAGGGAAAGAGTCTCTAAGTCCAAAATCTCACCCACTTGTCTCCCCAAAGGCAAGCCCCGGCCTCTGTCCATGCCTGCGGATGGGAGCTGGATGGGCATCGTGGACCCTTTTGCCAGACCTCGAGGTCATGGGAGGAAAGGTAAGGTTCATTCAAGCAAACTGCCAACACGGAATCCAAAGACCCGGGTCCTGGTCCATCTCTTTCTAAATCTGCTGTGATCACGAGACACCGTTCTTAGCCTGTGTGTCCTGCCGAGTTCTAGAAAGGCAGAATGATATAATCCCCATGACTATAAATCTCCTAACTGGTGGTGTGCGTTTTTAAAAGGCACTAAAATACATGCGTGTTCTAATTTTTAAACAACTAGAAATATTTGTTCAATGATCTCATCCTAAATTCTATTATTGTTGGAGTCTGGTTGATTTTTTGATCAAACTGAATCTGTCTTATGGTAGAAAGTAGTCACAGTTGAAAAGAAAGTTTGTTTAATTCACCCTGGACTCAGAATACTGGTTACGACACTAATCTTGATGGGAAGCTTGAAGTCTCCTTTTTTGCTGGATACATTTGACCATGAGCACTGGCAGGCACGGAACGTGTCTGCCGCGCTGATCAAGCAGGTGCAGTTTGAGTACAGTAGGTCTTGGACAGGGAAAGGGAAAAAGAAAACAGTCCCGAGGCCCAGTCTGCTAGTCGTCAGCCCCTGACGTCCCTGGGGCGGGGGCCACGCATCACCTTGGTGCCTGTGTGACCGGACTGTGTGTGCGGCCCAGGGCCTGCCGGACTCACGCCACCTGTGCTGCGGTCAGCAGGTGGCAGCCTGTCCTTTGTTTAGATTTAGAAATGCTAGCACTTCACTTTCATTCCTGCAGTCTTTCAAGTCCCAGTTTAGCCTTGCGCTTCCTCTGCATTTTGAGAGACGGAGGCAGGGGAGGAGGAGATCACGAAGTGGAGAAGATACTTGGCTTCCTCCCTGACCCGCTGCGTCTCTCCTGCCGGGTCGTCGCAGAATGCAGGCTCTCTGCACAGTGAGCCCTGACAAACCAGCGGCTCTGTGGCGGCGTGATGCACACGCCGCCAGGCTCACCCACGAAAGCGGCGTTTATAGCAGTTGTGCGTCCTTCACCGCTCTAACTCCAGAACACTTGCCGCCCCCAGAAGCCGCGGAGCCGCTGGCAGCCCCTCCTCGAGCCTGGCACCGTGAATCTGCTCCAGCGCCCTGCGCGCTCTGCCTGCACTGGTCACGCAGGCTTGAGCCAAGTGGGATTTTTGATGATGGCCACGTCCCCTGTGCTTTCCAAAGTCGCAAACAGGCACATTGAACAACACCTAGAAAGTAGGAGACACTGAACTCAGCAGTGATCTGCTCCCAGCCTAGAAGTGATCCCCGAGAGTGAGATCCCCCTCCCCGTGTCTTTAGACACGTAGTGTGTCTCACACGTAGAAAATGCGCTGCACAAGGACTAGGGGTCCGGCAGTGCCGTCTGCGGCGGACGGTTCCAGAGCATCTGCACTTTGCATCCGTCCCTGTCTCCAGCCCTCGCTTCCTCAGACTTAGTTGTGGACACGTGGGCCGTTTCTGCTTCGGTCATCACCCTTGTCCGCAGATCTTCACACTTTCTTAGGGGCAGAACTTCGGGATCCAAAGAAGGCCTCCTGCGGCCAAAGTGCCCGGCAGTTCGCGTTTTCAGCCGGTTTCTGAAGCCGTGCCCTGTCCCGGCTCTGCCGGCACGTGGGTGGGTGGTTCCTTTCGGGAAATGTCCCGAGCGTTAGCGCCCTCGACCCCATCCACGCGAGGTGGCCGTGCCTGCCCTTCCGGGGGCAGCAGCACCCAGCTGCTAGTCTCCTCGGGCGTGACGATGGGCACGCCCCTGGCATTCTGCGCTCCGTGAAGCAGGCATCGGGCAGGGCGGGATGACGGGGTGCTCTGGCCTCTCTCCACGTCAGACGGTGAGTCCACACTGGTGGGACGCGGGGGCGCTCTCGTTCTGCTCTGCCCTGTGATGCTTCTCAGGTGTGGAGGAGCCTGCAGCCAGAGGGGTCTCTTAACTCCCGGGGGCTGCCTGTGGCGCCCATCAGTCGCCTGTCGGGAGGAGGGCGGAGGGTGTGGGCCCCACGAGCCCGAGCCCGGCGCAGGTCCCGGCTGTTTCACGGACCCTGAGCTCTGTCTGACACAGGGGAGGACGCCCTCTGCCGGTATTTCAGCAACGAGCGGATCCCGCCGGTCGTGGAGGAGAGTCCGGGGCCGCTGCACCGCTTCTCCCGGGCCCCCGCCGACCGGCAGCTGGTCCGCGGCGCAGACTACATCCGTGGGAGCCGGGGCTGCATCCGCGCCGACCTGCACAGCAGCGCCACCATTCCGTTCCCCGAGGAGGGCCCCAGGAAGAAGGGCGCCCCACCCGGGGCCAAGTCGTCCGCAGAACCCTCCCTGCTGGTCAGCTGGCTCACCCGCCTCAAGCTCCTGACTCACTGAGCCCGGCCCCGCGCCGGCCGCGCCAAGTGCCTCGTGTCCTGGGCCGCAGCCTGTGCCCGCTTCACCGCAGTATTAGCAGGAACAGATGCAATTTCGATTTTCCTTTCCCTTGGAGGGCGGGAGCTGCCCTTCTTGAGGTTCCGAAGTCACTGGGTGGGACACATCCAGAAGGGCCGGGTGCTGCTGTGGGGATGGGAGGAGGGACGCGGCGTCCGATACTCCGTGGGAACACGGTGACGCGCACCCCGCACGCGGGCCCGGGCAGGGAGCAGGGGTCCCGGCGAGGGGCTGGGACGCTGCTGGAAACTGGTCACCAGGGGTGTCGGTTTGGGGTCCAGCGTCTTCACCTGGAAAAGTCAGTGGGGAAAACAGATCTGTTAGGGTTTTTCGAGCTGCCGGCCATTCTCAGGGCTGTGGCGTGGAGCTGGCACTAACGGGCCAGGCTCTCGGCTGCTCCTTCGAGCAGATGTGCAGTCGCTGACCCGCCTGGTGACGCTCCCGTGAGCCTGGCCACAGCAGGTGCGCACAGAGGGCGTCCGCCTCGCGGGGAGGAGCTGGGTAAGCGGGGGCCGTCCTGCTGTCGTACGCGCTGTCGTCCGGCGGGAGAAGCTGCGAGGTTTGCTGGCAGCCAGTCTCCTTCCGAAGAACGAGCAGCAGCGCTGAGAGCCTGAGGCCGATGCCCGTCCTACTGGGCCCTGCTCGGTGTCCGTCGTCCAGGAAAGCGGCTCGAGTGCCCTCTGGCTTTGTGCACATTCACTAATTAGAAAGGCCCAGGGAGTCACGGTCAGTCCTCCTTAATTAGCATCAGGTATTTTGAAAAAGTGTGTCTGATATTAACTCCCGTTTCAATGGAATGTATGATATTTTGTTAGAATGGAAAAGTACTATCTTGTTAATTTAAGTGTTTTGAATACAGTTGTCTATTTTTCTTACTCTTAGTCACGTGTGTGGAAGTGTTTCTGTTTTGCATCGTAGGCCACAGGCGGGGACAGCTGTGTGCAGGGCGTGCTCGGGGGACAGGTGGCTGTCGCTGTGGGCGCTGGCAAAAAACCAACAGACCCTTCTCATGGCCCCGGGTGGCTCAGGCGCAGGCTGTGAGCTCTGTGGACCCGGGTTCAAGACCTGCAGCTGGAGGGACACGGAAATAGAAATGAAAAAATTAACCCTCCCAAGCACTTGGGGATTTTGAGAACTGGGGGTGGGGGGGATTGCGTTGAGGATTTTCCTGAGGTGTATTCCCAACAACACTGGCGTCCCCTGCTCAGAAATCTCTCTCACACCCCCTGGACTTGTCGACTTTGCTAAACTGCTTGAAATACAAGGAACTGGAGAGGTTCTGAGGTTAGCACACACCGTTCCTAAAAGCCTCTGCTGGGGCTGTAGGTTGGGACCCTCAGTGAGTCGATCCTGCCAGCGCCCAGCGGCACGAAAGGAAGAGGGGTGCTTCGCGTGGGGTGAAGAGTTTGGCGAACTGGGGCCCAGAGGCTTGGAGTGTGTGGGTCACAGGCTCTGGCTCTGACAACATGGCATCCGGGCCCGAGGGCACAGAGGCCTGGCAGGGGGCCCGATGCCGAGGAGGCTCGGAGCCTGCCCTCCATTTCTGCTGGTTTGAGCCCTTTGTGCCCAGAACATGGGCAGCACCCTTCCGCTCCCCGAACTTGGGGAGGCCCGGGGCTGGGGTTCAGCTAGGGTGAGTTACACAGGTTTGCAGGGCTGGAGGGCACCCGTCTTCTGGAGAAGCCACTTCTCATGCGCGAACTCCCTCCAGGACAGCCCGTTGGAAGTCGGTCTGCGCTGGCAGTGTCCCCAAAGCACTGCCCCTGACTCCGATGGCCCCGTGGCCCCATGGGAGGCAGAGACGTTTCAGCCAGCCTCTGTCCCTTCATCCTCTTTCTCAGCTTAGAGACTTCTGAATCGTGTTTGATAGACTGCTGCTGAAAATGTGCTTCTTCTGCCGTTGAGACAAACAGCAGTTATGGTTAATCTCTACACGTGAATGGAAACAGCTGGCTTCTCGAGTGCGACATTTATTGCTGGGTCTGTGAGCGAATGACACTCTTCCATGTGACAGTTTGAAACAGATTCCTTTTAACCCTCCCAGGCTTCCCTCTGTTACAGCAAACAGATCAGTAGACGTGTCCTCGCCAGCACCGCGTCTCTAGCCCAGCTCTCCGGCTTTCCGAGCCGTCACCTTAGCCCCCTGAGGCCGAGGAGGCCGGTGAGTGTTATTTCTGACATCTGTAGTCAGCGGGCGTCATGGTGAGCACGCCGACCTTCACGCAGAAAAGCATTTCCCCACTTACTGCTTTGAAGGGTGCGCACACGTCACCTTGGTGACTGAGCTGAAATGCGAACACACACGTGAAGTCTGATGATGAAATGACTCCCAGAACATGCACGTGCTCTCTGCTCATGCTTGGACAGGACGCAGTGAATCGGGGCACACTCACGTCTCTGCGTGTCCACGAGTGTTCAGTGACACACAGATGTGCACAGGCGCCTGTGGGCGCTCAGTACCAGGAGCAGGACTCCTGCCAGCACGGGCTTTCCGGCCTGCAGCCCACTCCTGGGCCAGTTCTGGAGCAAACAGAAGTTCCATACAAGGGGTGGTCCCAGGGGCAGGCTGGTGGCAGCAGAGTGGGCCTGTGACGCCATCTCCGGCCTCCTTGTGCCGTGACTGGTGCAGATTGAAGAGTAACTCGTTCCAGACAAACTGCAGCACACACTCGGCGCTACCGTCCCTGTGTTTGTCTACTGAGTGGGTTTAGATGGTGGGAGCAAGTGGTTCACACTGGCTCTCCGCCCACGGGGGTGCTTGCTGGGTCGCAGGAGCAGGTTGACAGTTACCGTTGTCCGTTGGGAGAGTCTGAGCCCTGCCCTTACCTGCCAGCAGCAACCCCGCCATCGGCATCCCAGAGGCCCAGGATATGCCTCCAGTGGGCGCCTCGTCCCTTCGAGAGCAAGAGATTGCGAAGACATGTCCTGTCTTCAGTGAACCGTGTTTCTGTCTCCTGTGAGCGTCTGTCCCTGTCCTGTGTCTTCCTCCCTCCTCCCTTCTCTCTGTTCCACACCCGAGGTGGCGACTCTCTGGGGCTGTCTTTTCGGTTCCCTTGAAAGACAAGCAGCTGCTGTCCTCTGGCCCAGAGGCCGCGCATGTCCCCAGGTTCAGTTTGTTCGTCCTCAGAAACCCCGGACCTCTGCTCTGTCCCTCCTCAGAGATTCCCAGCTAAACACACAGTCCACTCGCTTCATGCCACCGCGGGCAGTGCTGGCGTCCTGCGTCTGGGAGCAGCTGCCCGGCCCCTGACTGCGGCGGGCACCACCGCCCCTTCGGGGGGTCGGCAGGCGCCTCCTGGCGCTGAGGTGGAGGGCGGCGCTGTGCGCCGTCGTTGGCCAAGGACACTTGCGGTGCTCATCTTTGGTGTTACTCTGTGATGTACGGCAGATACAGAGCTTTACAGCTACGTGGACATAAACGTCTGTATGTGTGCACCTATGTCTGCACGTCGTCTATAAAATTACCGGAAGGAAGCACGAAACACTTTTAAGAGCTGACTTGAGGGTCACAGGAAACGCCCTTCCCGGTGCTCCTTCGGAGGCAGACCAGGCGGGATGACTCAGCCTGGGGACACAGTGACCCCTCAGGGGCTGCCACGCCGAGCGTGCGGCCTGCGGGGCGTGGGGGGAAAGGCAGCCCTCTGACCGCGCAGGTCCGCCCTGCGGAAGGCCCCTCCTTCATGACCGGCCGCTGCGGGGGCTGCCTGGACGTGGGTCTGACCGCGAGGCCGAGCAGAAGACGTGATTC